>JAYKKT010000091.1:39307500-39355000 GCA_036023115.1 Brasenia schreberi | reverse complement strand
GTGGGATCTTATAAATACAAAATTTGCACGATTCATATCAGCTATAAGTGCTTCATAAGTAACTGTTTGCTGGTTCCATTGTTGAGATTAATCTTGGTGGATATAGGCTGTTTAGCTTCTCCTAAACTTGCACTAATTCTTTTGAAGAGCCTTTTGGTGCTACTTTGTCTATATTCAGAGATTCAGATTTCAGTGGGTATGTTACTTCTTAATACCAATATTTTTACTAAGTAAAATCTCAAGTCCTTAAGTGAGTCTGAATTAATGTTTTTCACCATCTCATTGCATCAATATTTTAATGTTTTCTTTATAAATGTTGCAATATAGGTGCTGACAACCTAATACCAATGGAAATTGCACTGAAAATTGCAAACAAAATTAAAGCAAATGAAAGATGTAAGGGATCACCCTCACATGATCGGTCCCAAGCCTGGATAAAGGAGGAGGGTTGCATGAGGCTTTCAATACCCAATACAAATGAAATAAATGATGGATGCGGGGGGGGGGGGGGGGGGGTAAGGAAGCTATACAATTTGTATTGGTATGTGAAATATCAGAACATTGACCGGCAAGTTAATGGAGGCGGTAGATGCTGTGATACGGAGAAAGATTAATGTTTTACAGGAGACAAAGTGGGTTGGAGAAAAGGCAAAGGAGATTGAGAATACATGTTTTAAATTATGGTACTTAGAAAGGAAAATGAGGGAGATTTTAAATTTTACTATGGTTTTTGATCTTTTTATAACCAATACAATTTTCATAAAATGAGATTAACATTGTAAGAGTGGTTTGTTATAAACACAAATTGATTATTTTGGTCGTAGGAAAAAAGATAGATTACAACAACAACAACAACAACTATGCCTTTTCCCATACTAGACAGGGTCGGCTACATGGATTCTTTGTTTCCACAAATCCCTATCGTGTGCCATGTTAGCAGTTAACTCCCAATAAGCTAGATCATTCTTTATTGTTTCTTTCCAACACTTTTGTGGTCGTCCTCTACCTCTTTTAATACTTTCGAGATATCTCTGGTCTTGTTCATCAATGGATCAGCACCTAAAAAATTTATGCTCCCCTTGTGTTGAGTTGAGTTGAAGACAAATGAGCATGCTATCCATGATGTAAACACATCCTTCCTGTCATAAAGGTATAAACCCTGCGCTCTGCCCACCGGTGAAGAGTGCAAGTTGTTATCCATTGTGATCGGGTCATCAAACACGGCGACATCACCAAAGTGGCTCTGTCCGGCTAAGATGGTGAGGTTGGCCCATGCTGGTGCACCCACTATGACTGATGTCGCATTCGCGAAGTTCGTGCCATTGTAAAGAATGTCATGGAAGTATACCACCAGGCTCTTGCAGGGTTCATGCCTTGCTGATACCAAGGACACCTCAGGATTCACGAGAAGGAAGCCGAAGAGGATGGCAAAAGCCAGATATGGAGTGTTTGCTCCATGGCTTCCTTTCATTGTGCACTGTTATCAATTGTATGTAACAAGGTGGAGCCGTGAAATTTGCTAAAGGAAAGCATCTATGGCATACCCATATATATAGTGCATCGCCAGAGGTTAAGTACACGATAAATTTGATCTTTAACTGGGGTTACCTGACCAGCTGGAGGAACCTGTGGGTCGTTTGTGACTTGTTCTATTTGTTCATGTTTGGTTTAACTCATTCGAGCGGAGCCGAAAATGAACTAAATGCACAAGGAGTTAGACGAGTTGAGCACAAGCTGCGCGTGAAAAATAGGAACATTTTACTTCACAAGTATAATTTTCAGAAGAACATTTATTTTCTTGACTAGAAATTCAGTAAAAGTTTTATTTCTCATTCAAATTGTAGTGGAAAACTAAAAGATCGTATCATTTAAATTGCATGTATCACTTTATTCATTTGAACCACCATGGTTGTCCAGCGTTTGCGTGTGACACACGTGCGCACACACACATACACACAAATTGCATTGTTCATGTTCAGCTCATGTAACTCAATGAGCCAGCTCCATTTCGATAACAAACTGAACTCCAACAAGCTTCTGATGAGTTGATCCGATCAGAACGGCTAGGTTCATTTACCAGGTCTAGACTGTAGAGATCCAAAATCACTTGATGCTACAAGTTTAGAATAAGCACTAAAAATGATAACTCATACCCAACGATCCAAACAAAGTAACCTGGATTCTGGCTTTAGGGTTCCTAATTTGTTTCTAATAACCTCATTATGTGTACGGTCTTTTCTTGTATGAGCACTCATCCATCTCAACATCTTCATTTCTGTCACAGACATCTTTTGTACATGTTGATGATTAACTGCCCAACACTCAGAACCATAAAACATGGCAGGCCTAATTGTTGCTCTATAATATTTACCTTTAAATTTTAGTGATATATTCTTATCACAAAGAATACCGGATGCTCCTCTCCATTTTATCTTCTTACAGGAAAAAAGATAGATTGTGTTGTAAAAATTGTAAGGTAATTTTAGGAGAAAGCTTAACTACTCAACATCAATTTTTAGTATTAGATTTGAAGGTAAAATAGTGGATAAAGAAGAATAGAGTGTATAAGCTATTCATACTAGATGGTGAAACCTCAAATGTGAGAAAGAATATGTAGGTACACCTTATGATATCTAGAAAAATATGGTTATATATATTAAAAAAATAGCAAAAGATGTGTTAGGTGAATCTAAGAGAAGTGTATTGGCACAAAAAGAAGCTTGGTGGTGGAGTGAAATGGTTCAAGATAAAATCATAGTAAAGAATGCATGTTACAAATTACATTATGTTAAGAAGACTAGTGAAACTTGGGAGGCTTATAAGAAAGGAAAGAAAGAAGCAGAAAAGGCCATTAGTGTAGCAAAAGCCAAAATTTGAGAGGATTTATATAAAAAGCTTAACTCAAAAGAAGGTAAAAGAGATATTTTTTGTAATAGATAAGGCTAGAGATAAGAAAACTAAGGATCTTACTTTTATTAGATTCATCAAATATGAGGATAAGAAGATTCTACGGGTGAATGATGATATAAAAAATAGATGAAAAAAATTATTTTTATAAGTTTTTTAATGAAAATATTGATGGTAGTATTATCTTAGGAGAGTTTGCTAAATAAGAAAAGTATATAGTTTGCTAAATAAGAAAAGTATATAAACTACAATTTCTATCGGCATATTCAAAAGAATGAAGTCAAAGAGGCTCAGTAGGACTAGATAATATTACTATAGATGGGGCTTACTTTGCTTCCAAGACTATTTAATGAAATATAGAGAACCACAAAAGTGTTGGAAAGAAACAATAAAGAATGATCTAGCTTATGTTGAGTTAACTTCTAACATGACACATGATTGAGCTATGTGGAAATAAAGAATACATGTAGGTGACTCCGTCTAGGATGAAAAAGGCTTAGTTGTTGTTGTTGTTCTCGAGGAATGGAGAGTGAGTATACTTATACCCATATATAAGAACAAGGGAGACATTTAGAATTGTGTGAATTATCAAGGTATCAAGTTAATGAACCATACTATAATGCCCACTTATTTGTTTTAACATTCTCACTTTCAGTGGGGCTTCATATATAGCAGTTCTTTCAACTATAGCAAGTTTGTCCCGAAGTTGCTGCATTTCTCCCTAAATTGAAAATAGAAATGTACGATTAGTTGAGCATTTAAAGCTGATCGAGTAGTTATCCACATGGCAAAGTAGGAGGGAACCATTTTTATTAGAATATTATAGACCTTCATAAATCGCCTCTCTTCAAGCCATTGTTTCACAGGCATTACTTTGTCATATAAAATTATGGGAAAGAATTATCGAATATTGGTTAAGACAAGTATTGAGTACAATAGAGAACCAATTCAGATTCATGCCCGGCAAATGTACTATTTAAACGATTCACCGATTAAGATGTCTTATAGAACATTTTAGAGCAAAAAAGAAGAACCTTCACATGATATTAATTGATCTAGAAAAAGCTTACGATAGGGTGACGAGAGATGTTTTTTGAAGAACCTTGGAAAATAGAGGTATCCCATTGACATACATAAATCTTATAAGAGACATATACAATGGTGCAAAAACCTATTTGAGGACTCATGAAGGAATGACATATTCCTTTAAAGTTAATATTGGGTTCCATCAGGGATCAACTTTAGTTCATATTTATTTATATTGGTCATTGATGAGTTAACAAAACATACCTTGGTGTATGTTATTTATAGATGATATTGTGTTAGTTGATGAGTATATAGAAAAAGTTATAGGAAATTGGAACTATAGAGAGAAACATTAGAAAGTAAAGGTTTCTGACTTAGCAGAACAAAGACATAATATATAGAATATAAGTTTGATTATTTGAGTACTTCATAGGATATAGAAATTAAGATTGGCACGCAGTCATAGCTCACGAGGAAAGTTTTAAATACCTAAGGTCAATTTTTCAAAGTGATGGAGAAATTGATGAGATGTAACACATATAATTAATGTTGGTTAAAATGGAGAGGGACATATTTATTTTGTGTGATAAGAAGATACTATTAAAGTTAAAAGGTAAATATCATACAACAAACCTGCTATGTTTTATGATTCTGAGTGTTGGACAGTTAATCATAACATGTGTAAAAGATGTCCGTAGTAGAAATGAAGATGTTGAGATGGGTGAGTGGTTACACAAGGAAAGATCTTATATGCAATGAGGTTATTAGAAACCAATTGAGAGTAGCACCAATAGAGGATAAAATGAGGAAAAATCGATTAAGATGGTTTGGACATGTAGAAAGACAACCAAATGATGCACCCATAAGAAGATACGAAAAATTAGATTGTAAAAATGTTAAAAGAGGAATAGGACGACAACCAAATGATGCTCCCATAAGAAGATACGAAAAATTAGATTGTAAAAATGTTAAAAGAGGAATAGGACGACAACAAAAGTGTTGAAAAGAAACTATAAAGAATGCTCTAGTTTCTATTGAGTTAACTGTTAGCATGGCAGATGATAGGGATATGTAGAAACAAAGAATCCATGTAGCCGATCCTATCTAGTATGGGAAAAGGCTTAGTTGTTGTTGTTGAAAGATTTTCTGCTTATATTGTAATCCCGATGTGGCCTGAGTGTGTTCCAACTGCTACAGCTACCCAGCGGATTCTCTACTGGCAGGTAATTTGCTGTCTTTTGGTTTCAAGAAAATATAATGCTCTGTTATTCTGAGTTGACATGTTGTCTTGCGAGATGTCAGTTGTTTGCAACAACTATGCAAGTTTTGGTTACAGAACAAGGATGCCAATGTTATTAGATTCTACCAGGTCAACTTTCGTGACTATTTAAGCACACCGGACAACAATGATATCTGAATACGTTTGGACAAACAGTTCGTATCTTTACTAATCCTTTGACGTAGTTGTGCTATTCTTTATCAGAACAATGGAATTCACTGCCTTCCTGTTTGCAGCTAGGAGGTTAACACCTCCTATTGCAACATGGATATTCTTGCTATATTGTGTTATGCAAACCTGTTCTTTTTTTGTTCCCTTCTTTTTCTTGTCATTCCCATTATTTTTACGTCTGCCGATCAGTGGCAGTCTTGTAATGTGTTGTTTTCATCATTATTCAGTCTTGCAACTTGGAAGGTCTACTTTGTTTAAGGGGCATCACTAAGTTGCATTGATGCCCATTGTTCTATTAGGTTAGGGATGGTGCTATGCTCCTCTCTGTTCTAACGAGGTCCACTAAACTTTGATACGGTAACCTTGGAACATCATTTGAAGATTATGTTGTGCTACGATATCCTTGGTGTGACACTATTTTCAAGATTAAATGATCATTTATTGATGTTATATTGCACAATTCTTTTCTATCGTTTTACCGGGCATAGGTTGCTTTGGTAACTAGTTTATGGAAGTAGAGTCATTGTTTGTATCTATTGATGCCAAGCCAGCATGGTTTGCTGTCATTCCATTGATATATGCAGAATAAAACAATGCAAATGATGTATGAGACAATTTACAAAGCTCTCGAAGAAGCTGGCCTTGAGAGGACATACCATCCTCGTGATTATTTGGCTTCCTTCTGCCTCGGCAACCGTGAGATGGATGATGGGAATGTTGTAGTTGCACCATCTGGACCTTCACCTCCAGTAAACACTTCTCGGATAAATTTTGCCCTTTGAGTATTAAATATCCGGTTCTTTTAATGTTACCAATCTTCCATTTCTTCCTTGGTATGAAAGTAACGTTCATATTTTATTTGACATTAGTATAGCTAGTTTGATGTGTTCTATTGGTCATTCAGGCACTTGCTCTGAGATATCGATGCTTCATGATTTATGTCCATTCAAAAGGAATGATAGTAGATGATGAGTACGTGATTCTGGGGTCTGCAAGTATCAACCAACGGTCTATGGATGGGACGAGAGACTCGGAGATCGCAATGGGTGCTTATCAACCTAGCATACATGGGCAAGAAAACTTTCTAATCCACGGGGACAGGTACAATCAAGCTCACAATCAGCTCTTCCTCCTTGTACTCCACTTTTCTTTATACACGGTGTTTACTCTTGCATGCCCACAATATTGCCAAAATTAATCCTCTACAAAAGAATACACAGTTCAGACTTCTCTACATAATTGTTTTCATCTCAACTCTTGCACGAAGGGTCTGAAGCATATCTTTGATGTTGTCTGTTTTCTTTTTGTTACAAGAGGAGGCCGAAGCCTAACCACCCACACCCACACATGCAACCCCTGGGAGCCAAACTCCCCACCCGCAGCAACGGTCTACACCGTCGAGCTAACACTCTGGGTAGTGACGTTGTCTAATTTAATTGCCAATACACATCCCTCTGGATGCAGTTATGGTTCTCGTCTCAACAAACTTGCGCGATTTAATTTTAATAGCCTTCTTCCTTGAGGTTGAATTGACAAGTAGCTTGTAGTTTTAGTTTTAGTTTATCTTCTGTCTGTTCCACATCGTTATTGATATTAGCATTTAAAGACGACATACTTCTACCTTCTCTTTTATAGACGGTATTCATCTAAATTTAATATAGGCATCTCTTCAATAATATGCTATATGCTTGTCTCAGTTGGCATAACATTCCTCTGGTTGTATTAAGTTCGACAGTAGTTTCTATCTTGGTATTCTATGACTTTGTTCTTTCTACAGATATTCGGCTACCGTATCTCTCTGGGCCGAGCACCTTGGAGTAGTGGAAGAATGTTTGACATCCTGAGAGTCTAGAATGTATCAGACGGGTTAATCAACTAGCAGAGTTGAACTGGGGACAATTCGCAGCTGAAAGGGTTACAGAGATGAGAGGGCATCTTTTGAAATACCCAGTTGAGGTAAGGTGAAGCCTCTTCCTAGCTGTGAAACATTCCCTGATTGTGGAGGAAACATACAGGGAACTTTTACATTGGTTCAGGAAAGATCTTACCTTGTCAGAGTAAAGGTGGAAAACTCATAGGCGCCTTTGTATTTGTACAGCAATTCCTTCGCTGTAGATGGGTTTGATTACAATTCATTACTCAGAACCGTGATTGTAAATGTATTTCAAACAATTTTGAGTGAGTGAAGATGCGTAATTGATGTAAACATAATGAATTGTATTAATTTTCAATGGTAGATTTATCACGGTTTGCTGGTATGCTAACTCAGCGCACCACGTTCGGACATTTATGGTTTAACTTCATCAATGCAAAGCAACAGTTTAGCTCGTCTTCCTCGTGTTCTTCAATAAGTGTCGCATAGTAGTAGGTATATTGCTTAACTGGGTTTATCCATAAAGATAAATCAGACCCTGATCTTGGAATCTAATGATGTGAACATGCACGCAAACCCGGCATGTTTTTTTAGCAGATAGTATTTTATATATTCAACCAAATGAAACCAGCCGACTACAACTTGGTTCATGGTTAGATATCAGATTTTGAATTATCAAAATTCACATGCTTTCTGAAAGACAGACAAGCAACACGAGTCGGTTGGTTATTACATCCAACTCGGGGTCTCTCTCTCTCTCTCGTCGCCGACGCAAACGGCGACTAAACTGATCTCCAGCCACCTGCTCTTCTCATTTCCACCTTCCTTCCTTCCTCTGCGGTTCCAATTCTTCTTCTTCGGGTATGTCCTCCAGCAGCGAATCCATCCGCCTCCTTCCCCACCGAAGGCTCAATCTTCCTCTCTTTCTTGGCCCTCTTCCCCAACACCCTGAATACCTCTTCCTCAGGCACTACCTTCAACTGGCACATTTCTAGCCAGGATTTTTTGCCGGTGACGACGAATGTTGAGCTCCTGACTATACCAATAATAAGTTATTTCCTGAGGACGCTATACTGATCAAGACAAAAACAAAAGCAATAATGCATTGTGCTTACGATAATATGATTATATATGCTGTCGTTGTTGATCAATAACAAAGGAGTAGTCCTTTTCGCTCCTTATCTTCCCATCTTCCTTTACGTCAAAAGAGCAGCAGCCACACTTATTCTAATTATGAAGATAATGAGCAAAATAGTTATCTTTTTTGGGTTCAATCAGGATCCTGAAGCTAGATGCACGCCCTAGATACAGAACTCATGACCTTCAATTTGTGAATCCACTCCCTAGCGAGGTGACTTATTGCTCATTATGCAAAGAAATAGTATTTATTGGCAAAGAAAGCTCTACGCCATATTTAACAACAATACGATATAATTCAGTCCGAACTATTTAATGGAATTCGGGTTCTATCTTATGCTTTGTGATAGGTTCCATGTTTTATTTATTGAATGATGCAATTGAATTCTTATTGGCCAACATATGGCTTCAGATTTGGATGAAAGTATTGAGCACCTAATCTGGATTTTCTGTCAATTGAATCTTGCTTTTCCTTGTCAAACCAATCAAACACGAATTGGACCTAGGGGGCTTCGCATGAAAAACCAAGAGCCTCCTTCTCTCTCATGTTACTATTTCATCTCACATGAAAAACCAAGCATAAATGCCGCTTATGAATCAAACGTGAAGTCATGATTAGAAGCTCAAGTGGGTCTAAACCTATAATTCTAATACTAAGAGCTTTACACCACGAATCAAACAAATAGATTGTTAGTCGCTACTATTTTGGATCTTCACTCATCTAAGCGTTTAGTTCCGATAAAGTCGAACTGATGTTTTTTCTTTTTCTTCCAATACCTACTCTTTTGAAGGATTCACCATATAATTTCTTGCACCTCATTGGAGCTCCATCTGTTGGGCTTCTTTCTCTCTACATTTTATCTTCTATTAGTCTCACATGATAACCTAAATAAAGCAATATATCCTTCTATGCGGACTTTTATGAAAATCAATAAACCTGAACTTGTGGGGCATGCCAAAAGAGGTGCTCCATCAGAAAAAGCTACACTCTTGGATAGATTCTCAAGCATGACCATAGAAAATCAAAAAGAAAAGTGAAGGCCAACTTGTTTGTATTGCTCAAATTGGTGGTGCCAAGTGCTATATTATTCAAAGGTCATTGTCATTTCTACTGGATTGGAACAAGATGGAGAAAGGTTCAGGAGCGAGGGAAACACACGCAAAAGGGTGACTGAGAAGGAATGTGGCCTTATTCAGAATCATTCATAGCCAACCGTTCGTCTACCATGAATTCCTCCAAGCTTATTAGCTCTAATTATCAACTACCTCCTTCCTTAATGTGTTAATTATACAATAGAATGCACCCCAAACAGCAAAACCTTAAGAAATGTCGCAGTACTTCTGATGGGGAGTCAATCCGAAGCTATGCATTTTGTGCCATTTTGTCACAGTATTCTACGTAGTAAAACCTAAAGAAATATAAGATACTTTATGACTATATACTTTTGGACTCACTCTAGCCATTCGATCGTTGTTGATGGATGATAACCAGTATTGTCTAGGATTGTCCATAGAAGACGACAGGCTCTTAGAGGACCCTATCATTATTAATAAAACCCTGGGACCATTGAGCAATTGGAATATGAGTTTGATATGATAATAATCTTATCTGCACAATGATGAATAAATCTCTTTGGCCAGGGGATCCGTTGAAGGTCATGAGTTCCATACCCGGTCATGCATCTGGCTTCGGCCTCCCCAATCGTACCAGAAAATGATTTTCTTGAGAGCTGTCTCTATTTTCTTCCCAAACAACCAATGAATTTGTTGGCATTAGTGACATTTCTATCATAAAAATCACAGGAAAAATACCGGATTTTTGTGATAGAAATGAATCTTTATGAAGCTGTGTTAAATCTATCATGTGCTCAAGCTCAAGGACAAAGTGGATGGGATCCATCAGTGCCACAAGGTGAAATTCAGTCGAATTTATTGCAACAATGTCCAAAATGAGGCCAACCCAATTTTCATTATTGTTATTTAAAACATAAACAAGCATAATAAGGTGAGCGTTCAGCTATGGTGGGTGATGGAACTTGTGTGCATCACCATGATGCTATTAGGGGAATTATTATTCAGAAACATCAAGTTGAACAACTTACAGTGAGGAACATGCGTGTGGATTGACTTGCTAGTTGGGCTCTCCTCGGCATTGGACTGTGTGTGTGTGTGTGTGTGTGTGTGTGTGTGTCTTGGAGGTGAGGGTTCACCATCAGACGGTCCCAGACAGAATACTTTAAAGTTGGAGTGCCATCAGTAATGAAGTCAAGCTCCTTTTTGGATTCCTTCTGTGAGAAACCAATACTGCCTTGAAGAGATAAGAAGGGACGTCACAACGAACACCCACTTTTTAGTCTAAAACCCCGTGGCACGAATATTTTCCATTATCTTCAAAACTGTTACAGGTCAATCATGGTGCCAGTGGCGCCCAACGTTCTAGACTGACCACCGTGCACATATGGAAGCAACCATCTTTAAAAATAAGATGTTCGGATACTGTAATGTTTCTTATTATAATTATCCTGATATTTCCACCAAAAAAGATCCTGATATAGAACTTCTGCAATATATTTGTATATATATATATATATATATGTGTGTGTGTGTGTGTGTGTGTGTGTGTGTGTGTTTATTTGCTTAATCATTTATCAGAACGAGTCTTGATATTTAGTGAGGAGATGATATTTGCATACTATTCTCTATTGAAGCAAATGGAGAAGTAATCAATGGCCCGGGCGTGCTCCTTTTCATGCATCCATCTCCAACCCAACTCTAATTCTTTTTTCAAGTAACTTGCTCCTCATTTTTCGGCTGGATCTAGTGTCAATCTTGTAGGGTGAACTCCCTTCAACAAGTTGCTGCTTTTACATTGATCTTCGTATTACAGAACTGCTCATCCATATGAAATTTAATTCCACCAACGTTTTGTTTGGAAGAAAGAAACGCAAATGATGTGACGGATCTACACCGAGCTGCGGCGCATCTACCCCACACGAAAAATTCGAAAATCAATGAAAAAGCTGTTACCCAGTGGGGTTGAATCCATTGGGCTACAAACTACAATTCGTCCCACAAAAGGAGTTCTCCAGGCTATCCGCCTCATACTTGAAAAAAATTCTAAATCTGTCACTGGCCTTGATAACAGCTTTAAGTTGTTTGAGAGTCATCCGCAGAGCAAACACCAACCATCAAATATGGTCATTTTTGAGATATTATGGACATTTCTATCAACCAAGAGAAAGGAATGTGAACTGCACGCGCTTGACACCCGCCGCTTGGCCCTTTTCTTCACGATCTTCAAACGTCTCATCTTGGCGTCTACCAATCAAATTCCCTTTTAAAATATTTGCTCGCCGTCAACGTCAACGCGCCAATCAATGGCAGATAGCGAAACATCAATTGTGTGTGTGGAAAGGAAGGAGAGGAAAATTCGGGCTTAAACTTACCACGACACATTAAGAATGTTTGCTTCATCGAAGAGAGAGAAAGCAGCTGAGAGGAGAAAAGGACACCCACCCATCTCTCAAAATCCTTCAAATCGTCCACATTTCGCTTTTACTTAGCAGCCGCCTCCTTTTACCAACCCACCATGTACTGCAATCGGCACTCTCCGGGAGAAAACACGCTATAAAATGGCTGGGATCATTTGTCGAGAGAGTGAATGAGGGGAACCCAATTGAAATCAAGGATGAAAGAGGAAGGAGGGTCGATTCAGAGAGCGAATGAGTCGCAGCAGGATTTTGTGCAGGAAGAAATGCAGAGAAACGAAGCGACTCTCTTGGAGGATCTCAAGAAACCACCGCCGTGGTTTCAACAGATTACTGCAAGAGGGATATTCGCTAGCTTTGTGATTGGTGTGATGTACAGCGTGATTGTGATGAAGCTGAACCTAACAACTGGTTTGGTTCCTGCCCTTAATGTCTCCGCCGCGTTGCTGGCGTTCGTGTGCTTGAGGACTTGGACTAAGATCCTTCATAAGGCAGGGATCGTTACGGTTCCCTTTACGCGCCAGGAGAACACGGTGGTGCAGACTTGTGCCGTTGCCTGCTACAGTATTGCCGTGGGAGGTGAATAAGATCGATGCTGGTTCTTGGTTTCCTTGTCTTATAATTTGGTTGACATATAAAGATTTCGATGATACAGTGATCCAGTTCTCTAGCTTGTGTCTGAAATTGTTGGCCTCTGCCTTAAACCGTTACTGTATTTGGTGTCAGGCTTTATGGTTTATGAAGGTGAGAATTAGAGAGTTTAGTGATAAAATTGCAAGGCTTGTGCCATATTTTGTTGGTGTCACCATCTTGCTTAGACAGAGTACCCGTAATTTTCCTTTATAACAAATATGGTGATGTCTTCCAGGAACGTTTTTGGGGATCGGCCCATCTTCATCAGATATTTGACTTCACCATCTTCTTTAGACAGTGATATCCCTTTCTCTCTATACCTGTAATGAATATAGATGCATTTCAGGAATGCTTTTGGGGGCTGTTGGACTGACCCCTGAAAGTAAGCCCTAATTGATACTTGGGCTCAAACTAATATAGTTGACTTCAAGATCTTCGTTAAAGGAGCTGCTTTTAGTTTCCTTTTGAGGATTCTATAATGACCATATTACTATATATCTCAACAAAGGAATGCCCAATTGATGCATAGAACACAAAGTTAGCATATTTGAGCACGGTCTGTTAAATGGTTGTGGTGAAGATATTCATTAGCTTGTTTCTATAGGTGGTTTTGGATCTTATCTTCTGGGTATGAGCAAGCGAACTTATGAGCAAGCAGGAGTGGATACGGCGGGAAATACCCCTGGTAGTTACAAGGAACCAGCAATTGGGTGGATGACTGGTTTTCTCTTCGTTACTGCTTTTGTTGGGCTTTTGGCCCTGGTTCCTCTCAGGAAGGTCAGACTTTAGTTTTACTTCCTTTTGAGCAGAACTCTTTTGTTTGATCTGTAGCATTTGCAGGCCTCTATATGGCTACCAAGAAAATGGAAAGCATCTCTAATTCCTCATTTATACGCCCAAAACTGTCAAAATTTTTATACACAAGAAAATGAACAGAGTAGCTTGTTGGGTATCCTGGTTCAAGCTGTGCATCAGTTAAATGGAATTCTTCATGTTCCTTTTTCTTCTTAAATGTGCTAAATAATATATTACCTGATCCATATGCAATCCGGTTCCTTTGCAGATTATGATAGTTGATTACAAACTGACTTACCCAACCGGCACAGCAACTGCAGTTCTTATCAATGGCTTCCATACTGCTCAAGGAGACAAAACTGCAAGGTAACTCATTGACATTTGAAACTGGACCTTTGACTTATCTCTGAGCTAACGTTTGTTCTTAGTAGCCATGAATCTTCTGATTGTTTTGGTCATGCTTATGCTCTTACTAGTGTGGATTCTTTCTTTTACAGGAAACAAGTCGAAGGTTTTGCAAAATATTTCAGCCTAAGCTTTGTTTGGGGGTTCTTCCAGTGGTTTTATTCTGGGGGAGGATCATGTGGATTTTCCCAGTTTCCAACTTTTGGATTGAAAGCCTGGAAACAAACGTATTATAACATATGATCTAAATGAACTTTCCAGGGATTAGGTTCTTTCTTGTCTAGTGATTCTGTGCTGTTGGCTTGCAGGTTTTATTTTGATTTCAGCTTGACATACGTTGGGGCCGGGATGATTTGTTCACATTTGGTTAACTTGTCTCTGCTACTAGGGGCTGTGCTTTCATGGGGAATAATGTGGCCTCTCATAAGCAATCTTAAAGGAACTTGGTTTCCAGGGAGTCTACCTGAAAGCAGTATGAAAAGTCTTCAAGGTTATAGGGTACAACATCATTCCGACTTCTTTGTTATCATTGCCAAACATTTTAACATAGCTTCCCTTCGGTATTTGGCAGCGATAAGAATTTTCAGAACTCTGATCTGTGAACTTGTTTTTCACTGCTAGAGGCTTAAGTCCCTAGACTGCGGCCATGGCTACCTTGTCCCAGCCTGATCTGTTCTTGTTCTTTTTGTGCTGACCTAAAATATTCATTCAAAAGTCGGGTCAGTATAGATCAAAATAAAAAACCTATAGCACTAATCGGCTAATGAGCTTAACTGCTCTCTCTCTCTCTCTCTCTCTCTCTCTCTCTCTCTCTCTCTCTCTCTCTCTCTCTTCTGGACATACTTTCCAAATTCTTGGATGTTTGGAAAGTTTTATGAAGTGAATGACTATGAACGATCATGAATACACTGTCAGCTGTGTGAAAAACCTGGAAGGCAACTTCTGGAGTCAAGACATACAATGCAGATATAGGGCACACTATAGGTTCCTTTCACCTTTATTTGATCGTGCGTCTCTGTCACACGGATACGAGTGAGGGTGCGGGTGCGGAGTACGACAATGTTAAAAGTCGGGGACACGGCAGTATATATATGGCCATTAAATTGAATAACATTCATGAATAACAATATCTATATGCATAATAAAATTTTAAATATATATGTACAAAAATAGTCTCGTCTATTCCCGTATCCCCGCCCCCCCACCAACCCACTTGTTCTTTCACCTCTTTCCCAACTCGACCCCCAACAGACGGTGATAAACCCTATCTTTTCTCCTAGACGAGTATAGGCAACACGTTGATTTTGTCTATTTTCGCTATAAAGTAACCTCTGGCACGTTGACTATGTTGGGTGTGTTTGACCAATGATTTTGAAGTGTCGGACACTGTAGGTGTCCAGTGTCCGAATGTTTGACATGGGTGCGTCACCCTCATAGTAGTAGAAGTGTAATTGACAGCGTACAATAATTTAAACCGATATTCTAGTTAATCGAGTCAAGAAGTTCTTGGTTTTGACTGCGAAATTCATGATTTTCATCTAAATTGTTCAGACAGTGGAGATTTGATGGAATGGATTGCAAACTAAGTATTTTCTTGTACCTGATTCATAAAACATTCATCAATTCTTCTACGTGATTCATAAAACATTCTTCAATATTGAATCCTATTGCATCTTCAATTCAAGTCTATTCTTTCTTTTCATTAGAGGAATATTCACGTATTTAAGGTGGGAAAATTGATAGAACCATCAGTCTCATTGTCCGTGTTTTCTTGTGTACACTCAGCTCATGACTGTTCTACGTCAGCTTAATTTAAAGTAGAGAACAATTTTTCCTTTGTATGCTTCTTCCAATAATCTCATGGTAGATAATTTAATGTACTTTAGTCATGTTATCAAGTTCCCATAGGAAACTTTTACATGGTGCACATATGATCTTTTAGTTTTACAGTTCTAGGTAAATTTCATTAGAAGGATCCCAGATCTCAGCTGATTAAGTTGTTTATTCTTTTCCTCCTTTTTGCAGGTTTTATGGCATATAATTATGGGAAAGTTGCACTCTTTGTGCTGGCAGCTATCAGCGGTAGAGAGAATGGTTTGATGGCAGGACTTGTGGGTTGTGGTCTCATTAAATCCGTTGTCTCAGTGTCTTGCATTCTGATGCAAGATTTTAAAACTGCTCATTACACTTATACCTCTCCCAGAGCAATGTTCATATGCCAAGTAATCGGCACCGCAATGGGCTGTGTAACAGCTCCACTGAGCTTCTTCCTGTACTACAAGGCATTTGATGTGGGAAACCCCCATGGAGAATTCAAAGCTCCTTATGCACTAATTTACAGAAACATGGCAATTATAGGCGTTGAAGGATTCTCAGCATTACCCCACCATTGTTTGCAGCTTTGCTATGGGTTCTTTGCTTTTGCAGTAGGAGTAAACATAGTGAGAGATCTTTCACCCCAAAAGATTGGGAAATGGATGCCATTACCAATGGTCATGGCCGTACCATTTCTGGTTGGGGCATACTTTGCAATTGATATGTGCCCAGCAGTTGCTTCTGGTCTAATATGCGGTGAAGGTTTATGGATTCTCCCTTCCTCCGTACTAGCTCTGGCTAAAGTCAATCCGCCTATGTGCATGAAATTTGGACCAGCCTAGTAGTCGAGGGAATTTCCGACGGAGAACTTTGGATGTTTTTTTAGTTAAATGGGTACATGATTTTCTTTTGAAAGGGAATCAGATGATCATTCCTTGTCAAAGAGCAAGAATTTACTGTTGTAACATCTGGCAAGTGGTAGCGAGAAAATGGGGCTTTTCCGAAAACAATGTTGATCTTATATCTCGCATTTCACCGTTATATTTCGTCTGATTATGGGGATCATTTGCTTTGAAGCGTATAGAGAAACGCGGAAACAATTAACCTGGGAATTTTGTGCCTTGCTACTCGAATTACTCCACTTAAGGACCCAGGGGGGTCCACTTGCAAGGGTCTGTTCCCTTCCAAGTCTAATGGTTATTAGAATCTATTTGTAATTTATAATCATTTAGGATTGGTTGTAACACGGATTTTTATATCAAAGCTTCATTCTCTCTCTCTCTCTGTTCCCATATCTATCTATCTACATATGTATATATAGGGCCATTTTATTTACTATGTCAAGAAAATAGGATCTTCAAACTCTTTTAAGACACATAAACTAGGTTTCTGGTAGTGAAATGTCTCTGTTCATAACAACTAAACCAAAGAGTGAGTTGTTGAATGCCATCTTATAAGATTGCATAATATACACGCTTCAATTTTGCCCTCACTCTCTCTCTCTCTGATCGTACGCCTCAGAGACCACACATCACACTGAACGTTTTATTGCAACCCATCAGCCAATGATCTAAGGGGAGGGAGTCCACATTACTTATCCAATGTTATCCTCGCAGCTGCAACAAGTGAAGGCAATTGATAAGGACCGTCATTCAACCCCTTCCCAAAAATGTCAGCCACACCCAAGCTCCCTGCAACTCCCTACTACTCCTCACAAGATCTTTCAAAATCTCAAAAAACCTTCGATCCTAACACCGTCACCCCGATTAGCCAGCTCCCAAAAATACTCCAAACTCCTTCAGAACTTGCAGGAGAGCCTCATTCTTCTGAAACCCATTTCGCTTTCGGCTGCATCTCTCGCATTGCCCTTCTTCCTTAAAACAAAGGTGAGTTCAATGAACTCCTTTTCCGCTTTGCTTGATACAATTCGTTGGTTTTGTTATATCTGTTCCCTAGTCATGTGCTCAATCCTGGTTTTGGCCACGACCACCTAAGAAGACGTTTGAAATCTTAGATTGAGAATCATCTTTAGTCGTTCAAAACCACATTGGTTTTGTGAATCAATGTTCTCGAAGAACATCGTTCTTCAATTACGACAGCAGTTTAGGTTTAGACGAAGTTATAGTGTTAAGACTTGCTTTTGGGATTCAGCCACAGATTCGTTTCGGAATTGGCAGGATGCATTGGCGGTTGAGGGGCAATTCGGGCTGCTGGAGGGACGGAGCTTCGCTCTGTTGCATCCCATCGTTATGGGTGGGCTCTTCTTCTACACGTTGTGGGCGGGTTATCTTGGGTGGCAATGGCGGAGGGTAAGAACCATACAGAACGAGATCAACGAGCTCAAGAAGGAAGTGAAGCCCGTACTCGCCGGAGCCGAGGCTGTCGGTGCACCGCTCTCTCCCGTTGAAGTCAAGATTCAACAACTAACGGAGGTGACGATCTTAATTCATCACTTACCACCCTCCCTTTTCTGCATTGTGTCAAAGGGAATCTTATGCAGCGTATTGAAGGGGCAGTGTTTCATTCACAAAAACCATATCCCTATTCGCTCTACGAGAGAGAGAGAGAGAGGATTTGGAACGTAAATGAGTGGCATAAGAGGTGGTAGCGTGGCCGCAGGGCATTATTATCTATCATGTAAACAACAATTTGCTCAGTCTTGCATTATATCTTGTACATTATTATTGGTTGCATAAAAGATTCAGGAATGATTGTGCACGGTAACAGGAGAGAAAGGAGTTGCTGAAAGGTTCCTTCAAGGACAGACACTTCAACGCAGGATCCATTCTTCTTGGATTCGGGGTCCTTGAATCTGTTGGCGGTTGCCTCAACACCTGGTTTAGGACGGGCAAACTCTTCCCTGGACCCCATCTATTCGCTGGAGCAGGCATCTCTCTCTCTCTCTCTCTCTCTCACACACACACACACACACACATACACATACACACGCACGCACATGGAAATGAGATTCTGGATATCCAACGTGAGAACTTCCTAGTTTATCAGTAACTTATGCCAGTTATATTCTCGTTGGTGACTTCATAGTTCTAATGAGTTGCAGCGTATTAGTATTGATATCCATTAGATTCTGGGTGTCCGTTGGACATTCCAATTTGAAAAAAGAACACGGAAATGAAATTATACGAATGCATTCCTCGTCCACACGCCCTCCACAATTCAAACTATCCCTTTAATAGAGATTGTAGTTGTCGACCAATATCTTGATATGTGCTGTCAGTAACTCTCAACTACTTCTGATGGGGACTAATACTGGTTTTGTTTCTGGCCATGAATCAGCAATCACTGTGTTATGGGCTGCGGCAGCCGCACTGGTACCCTCTATGCAAAAAGGCAGCGAGACGGCGCGAAATCTTCACATTGCTCTTAATGCACTGAACGTTGTGCTATTCATCTCGCAGATCCCCACCGGGTTCGAGATTGTCCTTAAGTTCACAAACTGGCCTTAGGTTTTTTACAGCATCAGACAGACAGATTCCATCCTGAGCTTTACCTGATTCTTGAATTCTCTATATATTTGGAACCATACTAATACAAATGGAATCCCCCCCTCTCTCTCTCTCTCTGTGTGTGTGTGTGTGTGATGGTGGCAACAGCGGCAGTAGTAGCCAATATTCACAGAGGTGATGACGGTGATTACTGGTGCTGGTCGAACCACAGTGTCAGGTTGTGGTGGCGGGGGTGGAGGAGAGCAGTACATTGGACTGCACAATTGAGCGAGCAAAATCGGCTTGCCTTTCAACTTGCTTTAAGGTCAATTTGAACACGTGTTCAGTAAACGGGCAAGCTTGAACCTGTAGCTCAAGCTCGGCCTAAAAGCAAATGATCGGGCGGGTTTGGCATCATTTAAGTTGAAATCCTGCTCAACCTCCATTGCCGAATTGATAAGTTTCACATAAACAAGACTCCAAATTAAGCTCTGAGAAGAGATCAAACACAAACAGGCTCATAAACTTGAACAACTGCAGCTTGCCGTGGCTCGGCAATCATGGCTTAATATTGTGGACCACTGGTAATAGGGGGTAGCAGTAAAGAATACAATGAGAGAAAAAAAGGTCCTCATCTATTATTGATTTGTATAACCGAAAGAAATAACTCGTTAAAATGGTCTATCTGAACAAGTAAAAAAAAACAAAGATCACGAATAATAAACATGATACATAAAAGCCCCAATACATCCAAAGAGGAGGTAGTTGCGTGGTCCTCTTTAGAATGCTTAGCACACCAAGTTGGCTTCATAGAAATAAAACATAAGATCCAGCTCTTTCCTTTCCTTTTTACAGATAAACCAAGTTGGCTTCATGAGGCAGATCGTCAGCATAAGAGTTTTTGAGTGGTGGCTCCAACACACTGCCAAAAAATTTACTTCCTATACTAACTGCTTGTTTGAAAGGATTAGACGTAGAGTTTGACCATTTGTTCCAACATAGAGGTAAGGAACATGATTTGTATAATCCATTTACGTAGATCGACCTCAGATGAGAGGGAAAACAGAAATTCATACAGAGCACAGTTATTTGCATATTCCATTTATAGCTAATGGGCAACAAGAGAGTGAAATGAATCACCTAAAACAGGTAAACTAGTATTCTCTAATGCATGGTAAACAGCAACGCCAAGTAGAAAGGTCCTTACTGTTGCATCACAAATGCTGCAGAAATAAGGTGCATGCGGCCATGATCTGAAGTGCAGGAAAAGCAACGAAAAGGAGCTACAACATCCATAGTGTAGGACACCGTCTGCCAATGTAAGAGTTACAATATGGCAATTTATATAATCAGGGTCAGGGACAGGACAAAAATATAGATATAAATTATAAAATGTTTTATATATTTGATAAAACTAAAAAACACTTTTCATGAGTTATTATTCAAGAATAAAATGATAACGGGCCTATTTCTCAGTATCCCTGTGACAGCACTAGATTATCTCTTGAGTTAGAAAGTTTAGTTATAAAATAAAAGTTTCTAGATGGATAAGGAGAGGTACGAGTGTCCAGTGTCAGAATCACAATTCAACACCCTGGTAGAAGTGTCTATGCGACACATAAATGGTGAAGTAGGGAGTTTATGGCCAAAGAATGCAGTTATTAAGGACCTGGAGAACATGATGACCACAGAAGACTTGAACAACATCACGAAAGTGGAGATGGAAATGTGGTTGGACCAGAAATGAGAGGGGAAAAGGTAGTTCGTCAAATTAAGCACGTGTACCAGGAGGTCATGAGGATGCACAAATAATAAGCCTTTAATTAGAATGTCAAATGAAGTGTCACTTATGACACTATTCAGTATGGGACCTAGCTTTTTAAGTAACTAAAGCTGTTTCTATAAGTTCTACTTGAAAGACCTAAACTTAGGACAAGAAGTCGAGAAAAGAGATTGAAATGGTCTCATTGCTCATATGTACTACAAAAGAACATTAATAATGCAAGGTGAAGCGATTCGTAGAAAAGAGATGTCATTTAGACCTTGGCTGAGTGTTCAAACAGCATCCAGATAACGTATGCAGAATAGAATAGAAGCTCACATATTGAGTGGTATTTTCTAATTAAGCGTAAGTATTTTCTGGACCAAAAAATCAAGTTCTTTTTTCCCTAAGCAGTACAAGCTGAACTCTAAATTAAAAATTCTCATCAGTTGTTTCCATCCTCAAACCTGATCACAGAAGTATCCAATAAAAAGTACAGAAGCAGTTCTCCATGCACTAAACAACACCAAAAACAAGCTACAAGTGCTAGGCAAAGAAGGCATCGTGAATAACTGGAACTACAGACGTAATGAATCTGTTTTCTAGTTCCACAAAGGCCGGATGAGTTCCGTACAGGATCCCAGTTCTTTTAAATCTTCTCCATATCTTTGTGGTCCACTGGGATGTGAACCATATTCTAAGAAATCATGAGTTGTCCAAGTCAATCATATCAGCAGCAAAGTTAATCACAACGTGTACAAGAAATCACAGGATTATCACCTCTTCTTACCTCATTTGACATCAATGATTAAGGTGTCCATGTCTGCAGGTACGAGTGTTTCATGCAAATTCATGTAACACCTTAAAACTTTTAAGATATTTCATCTGACGTACATTGGAAGTGTGGTTCACACTTTAAAACCCAAATCCCCAAGCTCCAAAAAGTTTCATTCCAACTTGTAAGAAAGATACAATCAACAATTAAAGGAAAACAACAAAAGGATAGGAGAATAGACACGTCAAGTTGCAAGGAAGATACCAATGCCATTGAAGGAAAAGAGCCGAGAGATGTGACATACAAGCATAACAGATCAGGAGAAGTGATCTTTAGAAGTTGCCAGCAGCAAGTGGACATCAAGAGAATTAAGTCCATGTGAAACAAAAAAACCAAAAAGAAAAAAGTACAAAAGCAACATGAAAAAACTAACATACTATTTAAAGGGCATCGTTAGAAGGAGAAAAATGTAACTGGAAAAAGTAAATTAAAGAGAAACAGAAACAATTCTGAATTTATACAAGTTGCAGATGGCAAACAGATAAGCACCTAACAGGGTTGTCAGTAAAATCAGAGAAATGGAAGGAATCTGAGAAGTTCATATTGTTACGCTGTTTATGTCCTCAGATTCAACTTCAAGTTCCACAGTCATTTGCTTGATGAGATCACGGTAACAGCAAAGACAGTTTTAACTCTTGCGCTTCATGATTGAATATATTTCTTTAGATTCAACTTCATATTGTTACGCTGTTTATGTCCTCAGATTCAACTTCAAGTTTCACAGCCATTTGCTTGATGAGATCATGGAAACAGCAAAGACAGTTTTAACTCTTGCGCTTCATGATTGAATATACTTCTTTTGTTTCAATAAACTCCTTTGCCTTTGCTTTGATAAAATGCTTTTCTGGGGACTAACTACTGTAGTTCAACAAATCAACAAAATGCATCGGGATAGAATCTGCTACCTAGACATATCAGAACACAGTAAACCCTATGCACTTTTTATAAGGTTAATTCCTAAGCATATTGTTGGACACAGCTAATACAGACTTGAATAAAGCTTCTGAATAAGGCAAGAGTAGCAAAAATAGTCATAAACATCAGCTAGATAATCATGATAGCAGTAAAAAATAAGCAGTACAAGAACCTTAATGTAAAGTTGTAAACCTCCTGGTGTAATAGAAGTAGAAGCATGCCTGAAAGAACCGTTGTAATGTCCACTTAGTAGGAAACTGTCGCAGGTTTGCCGTAGACAACATGATCAACATGAGGCGTCCATTTATTTACATGGCAAATATGCAAAGTAACTATCAAAAAGAGTCTGAGCAAGTAAAAGTGGACAGGATATTCCCAAGATTTTGGTAGAATGTTGCTGATCTGCAAATTTCCACCCTGGAACACATTATTAAAAAAATTATGAATATAAGACACAACAATACCACTGTAGCAACTAAGACCTTCCTTTCTAAACATTTTAGCCCCTTCTACTAAAGCTCAAGGTTAGACAAAGCTGCTGCTTAATGAAACCAAATAAACTGGAAAAGAAAAGGATGCAGGAAAGCCACATAGTGCTTCAACTTGTAAGAGCATATACACAAGAATTTCACAAGTGTTGTTTCAATCTACCATTCTCAACTTGGCTGTAGAGAACTGGCAGTAGAGATCCCTGCTGCCTGATGCTTAACCTTGGCAAACATCCCAACTAGTCCCTAAGAACATAAGAGAGTTGGTGAACTGGTGGCCACATTCTGTAAATTTCGGTTGATCTCCAAATTCTTTATAGTTCATCCTAAATAACGGGGGAAACAAATGTCTCTGCACAATGTATATCATCAAAATAAACAACTAGTTATAGCTAAAACCTACACTATATTAGAAACAAGTTTCCAACGTATACCGAAAGTCTAGACATCCAGATTTCTTCTTAAAACAACAACTAAGCCTTTTCCCATACTAGATGGGGTCGGCTACATGGATTTTGTGTTTCTACGTAACCCTATCATGTGTCATGCTAACAGTTAACTCAATATAAACTAGATCATTCTTTATAGTTTCTTTCCAACACTTTTGTTGTCATCCTCTTCCTCTTTTAACATTTTAATTTTTAACAATCAAAATTTTCATTTCTTCTTATAAGAGCGTCCTTTGGTCATCTTTCTACACGTCTAAACCATCTTAAATAATTTTCTCTTATTATATCTTCTATTGGTGCTACTTCCAATTGGTTTCTAATAACCTCATTATGTATACGATATAGGGTCTTTCCATGTGTAACCACTCATCCATCTCAACATCTTCATTTTTATTACGGACAACTTTTGCACATGAAGATTAACTGCCCAACATTAAGAACCATAAAACATAGCAGGTCTAATTGATGCTCTATAATATTTAACTTTTAACTTTAATTGTATCTTCTTATCACACAAAATACCTAATGCCTCTCTCCATTTTAACCAACCGACATTAATTCTATGCATAACATCCCATCAAGACCCTATATATTTAAAACTTTCCTTGTGAGGTATGCATTGTATACTAATCTTAGTTTCTATATCCTTTGAAGTACACAAATAATCAAACTTACATTCCATATGGTGTGTCTTTGTTCTAGTAAGTCAGAAGCCTTTACTTTCTAACGTTTCTCTCCACAATTCCAATATCCTATTAACCTTTTCCTTAGACTCATCTACTAACACAATATCATATGCAAATAACATATACCAAGGTGGTTCATCTTGAATATGTTTAGTTAACTCATCAATCACCAATATAAATATATATGGACTTAAGGTTGATCCCTGATGTAACCCAATATTAATTTCAAAAGAGTTTGTCATTCCTTCGTGAGTCTTCACACAAGTTTTTGCACCATCATACATGTTTCTTATAAGATTTATGTATGTCAATGGGATACCTCTCTTTTCTAAGGTTCTCCAAAGAAATCTCTTGACATCCTATTGTAAGCTTTTTCTAGATCAATACATATCATGTAAATATTTTTTTGCTTGAAAGACGTCTAAATAGGTGAATCACTTCAATAGTAGATCTACCGGGCATGAATCCTAATTGGTTATCTGTTGTACTCAATACTTGTCTTAACCTATGTTCGATAATTCTCTCATAATTTCATAGGATAACTTATTAGCTTGATACCTAGATAATTCAAACAATTCTAAATATCTCCTTATTCTTATACATAGGTATAAATATACTCACTATCCATTCCTCGGGCATCTTTTGAGTTCTTTATATTTCATTAAATAATCAATAGTCTTGTGAGCCAAGTGAGACTATATCTCTTCTATGATTTTTCATATTTCTATAGGAATATTATATGGTCTTACAAATTTACCAACCTTCATATATTTAAGAGCCTCTTTGACTTCATTCTTTTGAATACGTCGATAGAAATTGTCGTTTATATACTTTTCTGATTTGGCTAACTACTACAACAACAACAACTAAGCCTTTTCTCATACTAGACAGGTAAACTACATGGATATTTTATTTCTACATAGCCCTATCATGTGCCATGTTAACTCACAATAAGCTAGATCATTCTTTTTTGATTTGACTAACTGTCCTAACTTAATACTACCATCTATATTTTCATTAAAAAACTTAGTTAAATAAAATTTTCATCTATTTTTGATATCATCATTCAACTCCGCCCATGTAAGGGATCACCCTTGCATTGCCGGTCCCAAGCCCGGATAAAGGAGGAAGGTTGTGTTAGGCTTCCGACAGACAGCGTAAAACTTCATCGGATTTTTATAACATGGATTAAAAAAATTATGAGCATTGCTTTGGGGCATCCCCGCCTAGCGACGTGCTGCAGAGCCCGAATGTAGTAAGAAGTAAGCAAGGGCCACTACATTTTCGCCCGAATATAGTGAATCAATTGCAGAGAGGGTTCCCACATCATGGACATGTGTGGGTAAAGAAGTTAGTCCCGCTACATTGTCACCCGAATGTAGTGAAAAATTTTCAGAGAGGGGCATTTTGATTATGGACGGATGCGGGAAATAAGGAAGCTAGTCCTAGATAATAAGATTCGTATTCGTTCTTGAAATATCAGAACATTATCGGGTAAGCTAATGGAGGTGGTAGATACTATGATTCGAAGAAAGATTCATATTCTATGTTTACAAGAGACAAAATGGGTTGGAGAAAAAGCAAAGGAGATAGAGGATACAAGTTTTAAATTATTGTACTCAGGTAAAGAAAAGGCTCGAAACGGAGTTGGTATTATCATAAATAAAGATTTAAAGGAGAGTGTAGTAGACATACAACGATATAGTGACTGAATCATGACATTGAAATTAGTGTTAGGAGTACACGTTTTGAATATAGTTTGTGCTTACGCACCCGAAGTAGGACTAGAAGATAGTATAAAAACTGTTTTTTGGGAAGAGTTAGATAAGGTGTTTCAAAAGATTACACAAAGGGAGATGATTTGTTTAGGAGATTTAAACGGACATGTCAGTAAAGAGGCATTAGGATATCAAGGGATTCATGAAAACTTTGGTTTTGGGGATATAAACGAGGAAGGTAGGGAGATTTTAAATTTTGCTATGGCGTTTGATCTCTTTATAGTCAATACAATCTTCAAAAAACAAGATGAACATTTAATTACTTATAAGAGTAGCTTATCACAAACACAAATTGATTACTTTATTTGTAGGAAAAAAGATAGAGCGTGTTATAAAGATTGTAAGGTAATTCCAGGAGAAAGCTTAACCACCCAACATCAACTTTTAGTTATGGATTTACAAATAAAAAAATGGACAAAGAAGAAAAGAGTGCATCGAGCTATTCAGACTAAATGGTGGAACCTCAAAAGCGAAAAAGAAGATATATTTAAACAGAAAGTCCTTCAAGGAGATGTTTGGAATTATGTTGGCACACCCTGTGATATGTGGAACAATATGGCTATACATATTAGGAGAGTGGCAAAAGATGTGTTAGGGGTATCTAAGGGAGGTGTACCGGCACAAAAGAAGCTTGGTGGTGGGTTGAAGTAGTACAAAATAAAATCAAGGCAAAGAGGGCATGTTATAAATTACATTATGCTAAGAAAACTAGTGAAACTTTAGAAGCTTATAAGAAAGCAAAGAAGGAAGCGAAAAAGGCCGTTAGTGAAGTAAAAGCTAAGATTTGGGATGACTTATATAAAAAACTCAACTCAAAAGAGGGTTAAAGAGATATTTTTAGGATAGCTAGGGCTAGAGATAAGAAAACTAAAGATGTTAATTATGTTAGATGCATAAAAGACGAGGATGAAAAAATTCTAGTGGCAAATGATGATATAAGAAATAGATGGAAAAACTATTTTTATAATCTTTTTAATGAAAATAAAGATATTAGTATTAATTTAGGAGATTTAGCCAAGTCAGAAAAGTATATAAACCACAATTTCTACCGACGTATTCAAAAAAATGAAGTCAAAGAGGCTCTTAAACATATGAAGGGTGGTAAATCGGTAGGACCAGATAATATTCCTATAGAAGTTTGGAAAATACTAGGAGAAATAGGAATCACTTGACTCACAAGACTATTTAATGAAATATGAAAAAACCAAAAGATGCTTGAAGAATGGAGAGCAACTCCACTTATACCCATATATAAGAACAAGAGAGACATTCAAAATTGTGTGAATTATCGAGGTATCAAGTTAATGAGTCATACTATGAAATTATGGGAAAGAATTATCGAACGTAGGTTAAGACAAGTATCAAGTACAACAGAGAACCAATTTGGATTCATGCCAGGCAGATCTACTATTGAAGCGATTCACCTTTTGAGACGTCTTATGGAACATTTTAGAGCAAAAAAGAAAGACCTTCACATGATATTTATTGATCTAGAAAAAACTTATGATAGGGTACCGAGGGAGGTTCTTTGAAGAACTTTGGAAAAAAGAGGTATCCCATTGACATATATTAACCTTATAAGAGACATGTATGATGGTGCAAAAACATGTGTGAGGACTCATAAAGGAACGACAGACTTCTTTGAAGTTAATATTGGGTTACATCATGGATCAACTTTAAGTCCATACTTATTTATAATGGTGATGGATGAGTTAACAAAACATATTCAAGATGAAGTACCTTGGTGTATGTTATTTGCAGATGACATTGTATTAGTGGAGGAGTCTAAGGAAAAAGTTAATAGAAAATTGGAACTATGGAGAGAAACATTAGAAAGCAAAGGCGTCTGACTTAGTAGAACAAAGACAAAATATATGGAATGTAAGTTTGATCATTTGGTTACTTCAAAGGACATAGAAATTAAAATTGGCACACATTGCATTCCCCAAAAGGAAAGTTTTAAATACCTACGATCAATTTTTCAGAGTGATGGAAGAATTGATGGAGATGTTACACATAGAATAAATGCTGGTTGGTTAAAATGGAGAGGAACATCGGGTATTCTTTGTGATAAGAAGATACCATTAAAATTAAAAGGTAAATATTATAGAACAGCAATTAGGCCTGCTATGTTTTATGGTTCTGAGTGTTGGGCAGTTAATCATCAACATGTACAAAAGATGTCTGTGACAGAAATGAAGATGTTGAGATGGTCATACAAGAAAAGACCGTATACATAATGAGGTTATTAGAAACAAATTAGGAATGGCACCAATAGAGGATAAAATGAGAGAACATTGTTTAAGATGGTTTGGACATATAGAAAGAAGATCAAAAGAAGAACCTGTAAGAAGGTTAGAAAAACTAAATTTGGAAAGTATTAAAAGAGGTAGAGGACGACCACAAAAGTGTTGGAAAGAAACAATAAAGAATGATCTAGCTTATTGGGAGTTAACTGCTAACATGGCACACAATAGGGATCTGTGGAAACAAAGAATCCATGTAGCCGACCCTGTCTAGTATGGGAAAAGGCTTAGTTGTTGTTGTTGTTGTTTTGATATCATCATTCACCACTAGGAAAACTCCGCCCATGTGTAAAATCTTATTGAACTTATTTATCATAGATTCTACAAATTATAATAGGGCTATGTGGAAACAAAGAATTCAGATAACTTACCCCATCTAGTATGGGAAAAGACTTAGTTATTGTTGTATCATTCACCACTAGAATCTTCTCATCCTCGTCTTTAATGCATCTAACAAAAGTAAAATCTTTAGTTTTGTTATCTCTAGTCTTAGCTTTCCTAAAAATATCTTTCACCTTCTTTGTTATCTCGATGTTCTGATATTCCAAGTACCAATACTAATCTTATTATCTAGAACTAACTTCATTACCCCGCATCCGTCTATCGGGAAATGTGGAGACCCTTGCTGTAACTTGTTCACTATATTCAGGTGAGAATGTAACGGGACTAACTTTTTTATCTACACCCATCCATGACGTGGGAACCCTCTCTATAATTGATTCACTACATCCGAGCGAAGATATAGAGGTCCTTGCTTACTTTTCACTGCATTCAAGCTTATAAAGTGTGTTGCTAAAAGGGAACACCCCAACATAATGCTCATAATTTGTAAAATCAATAGTAAATAAGTTCGACAAAGTTTTACGCTGATTGTTGGAAGCCTAGCGCAACCCTCCTTCTTTATCCGAGGTTGGGACCGACCATGCAAGGGTGATCCCTTACATGGGCGGTGTTATCCACATTTCTCCTTCTATAGGAAAATTTTCATCAGGCCCATACTCAAAAGGGTAACTTTGCAACACTAAGATCATTCAATTTTTTGTAGTAACTAGCAGAAATGTGAATTTTTTAAAAACCTTGTAACGAAGGGCAAGATTCTTCCTTACCTCTCATTACCAGCCTAACCTATACCAACTCAACTAATGTTGGGGATGATTCAGGCATTGAAGATACAGAGCCCATGTACTTCCTCAATACTGCAAAAGCATTAACGGTTAACCACCGGCACAGGACATTACATCCAAAATATCATAAATTAGTTGAATCTATTGAGGAAGCAACTATATTTAGATCTAACTTTACCGTAAAACATACATTATAGGGAGGTCCACATTGTTAAACATGACACTCCAGCTATTTACGAGCAAATTTAGGGCTAACTAGAACCTCTGGCAGAGTCACGAGCCTTACCTGATTCAAATCAATCATAGACATGCAAGTAACTCCACAAAGAGGGTTTAACTAAAGTACTTCAAAATTTTGAAACTCGACCAAAGATTTCAAATAAGCTTGACTCTACTTAGTAAGAAAACTCCAACTTATTGAAGAAAAAGAAGTAAACCTTCCTCATCCAACGTAGAAAGCTACCAGTGACTGCACTGAACTGTGTAGCGCAATAAAACAAGCACACAGTTCTCCATGGGGTGTCAGGTCAAGATGCAGAGTGCACTAGCAAGAATTTACAAGGTGGATCTGTCTGTTGATTTAGCTAAGCAGATAGTGCAATCAAAATGGAGTGCAGAGGGAAAGCTTACCAGTACCAAGCTCAGTCCTTTTGGTTGTTGTTCCTGAGTTTGCAACCATAGGCCCAGAACCTACCAAGCTGATTACCATGGTTGATTGTGATTGGATAAGTAACAAGCATCAAGTGAAAGATTAAAAAACGTTATTACGTTTAGGTCCAATGTATTCTTCTTGAAAGAACCAACTCCATCCTGGAATAGCAAGGTTCTATTTCACCAGAGGAAATGTCAAAGGGGTATTTGCCAATTACTTGTACTTCATTTGACCTATATTTTTATAGTCGAGAAACATCTATCAACTACCTCATCAGGGATCCCTGGGAAAAGGAACAGCATTTAGCAGGTTCATATTTCAAATCTGATATGGAAAACTAAGGTTAAAAAGGGGCACTTTCCCTCCCTACTTCATGAGACTAAAGATTCAATATTACTCGCTATCACGATGTCCATGAACCTTACTTCACAAAATGAACAATCCGAAATGGAGGAACGTAATAAAATTGACGCATAAGCAAACAATGAAGACATTCATGAATTACAGTAACAGAAGCAGAATGGCGCCGAGCGTGCATTATTGCTGCCAACGAATAAAGTTTTCGTGAAAAAGCAAGCATCAAAAGTCCACCGTCATTTCATTTTAAAATAGGAATTAAATGTTTCAAAGAAGCACTCAACCATGAACAAACTAATCATAGTGAGCAACAGTTATTGGTAGGGCACCAAAACCTTAAAATCGGCAGTCGGGTAGATGAATCTCCAAGAAAACAAAATTTCATTTTTTATTTCATGCGCTTGATCGTACTCCAGATACCCAGAAACAAGAGGAAGGCGAATTCTAGCTTTTGATCCTAACATCAAAGGAAATAACCACCAGGAACCCTAGCTTCATTATGAACCCAACGATCTCAGTCTACTTTGCTCAACATATGAGAAGAAACCCAATGCACAAAAGGGAGGTAGGGAAAGATCCCACAATCATAGAAGAGATTCACCGGCAAAAACAAAAGAAAATTATTTCCTTTTTGAAGAAGCAGCCGGTAATGGCCTCAGTCCAGAAAACCTGTCTTCTGGAACACGGCGTTACGTACACGCCGGAGATCCCTTCCCTTGAGCGTACGCCCGACACCTTCGAACACGGAAAACGTTGTCATGTGCGACCTTGCAGACTTGCGCGCTACCAGAAGATGAGGGGGAAGCATCTCGTCGTCTTCCTCAGCAAAATTCGGCGGGTTCGGCGGACGGCGGTTCACCTTCGACCAGACGGGAACATTCACCGGCGCCGATTGGTGGTACTTCGCGGACGACCCTCCTCCGCTGCTGGAGAAATCCTCTGACCCCGATCCCGACCTAGAAACAGGAACCGGCACCGGCGGTGGCACGTTGCGAGCGGCGGAGAGGAGCGGGTCTAGGGCGGCCTTCCTCTGTACGAACGATCGGTTCTCTCCGGAGAGCGCAGCCGAGAGCCCGAACCTCTCTTGCTTGATCGAGTGACCGCGCCGCCTCCCCCCAGACGACGCCGGGGAAAAAGGGATCGGAAAGCCGTTGCTGGTGTTCTCGACGGTCGGGGAGGATTCCAGAGAGGGGCGGCGTCCAGAGGCGTCATAGAAGTCAACGGACCAGACGACGTCGCTCTCCTCGAGCTCGAGAGAGGAAGAGTCGGAGTCGGACTGCTTCAATAGGCCGAGGAAACGCACGGCGGAGGAGTTGTTGTTCCTGCGCTGTGCCGCCGGGATCTCGTCGTCCATCCCGCCGAGAACCCGGTTTTCCGGCTAGGTTCACGGCATCACACACACGCGCGCGCACACTCTCTCTGTGAGACGGTAGTTATAGTGGGAAGAACATCATCGGCAGAGAGAACGCCGTGGGAGAGGAGAGAACGCGAAACAGCAATGTGTGTGAGAGAGAGAGAGTCGTGGGGACCTCCCGTACGCATCGGTCACACGAGCGGCTCTACAAGCGGCCAAAGCCAAGCCACTTCATGCAGGAAGACACGTGGGAAACTGAGAGTGGTAACGAGCACGTACGATGGTGATTCTCTGGCTCGATGAACGGTGGGTCCAGTTGCTTCTTTGGCTCTTCCTGTGAACATAAACCCTTGGATCTCGGTATCTAAGGGTGTGTTTGACTCACACTCACAGTACCATGCCTTGGTACTGGAACTGCAGTTCCAAGCTCACATGACTTGGTTTCAAGAAACTATACTTCTGTATTTGATTTGCAAATGAAACTGTCATTTTGAACTCATAGTTCTGTGTTTGATTTACACATATAACTGGTAACTGGTACTACTTGAACGCAAAGTTTCATTTATGATTCACACATACTTTACATTCTCATTCTCACTAGTTCTGCGTCTGATTTGTGCAAAAGCACAATTTAATTTTTTTGAGTTTTCTTTTCATACATTGTATTTATGTATACATTTGAAAATATTGTACCATGATATGATACACTATTTCAAATAATTGACATCTTCAGTAGCAAACAGTTTCCTTTCTAAATCGCACATATTTCTTCTCAGCTGATTTCGAGGTTGGACAGTTATAGTAGGTTATCTCCCAATTCTTTGGTAGTTTCTTGATAGCCTTCATGAAATGATAGATTCTCTCATAATTCTATCTGCAATTCCTCTAGCAGTCCTTAATGGAGTAATGATATCGTAGCTTATATCTAAGTGGTGGTGATATTGGAGGCACAAGGAAAAGAAAACATCAAAAACAAAAAAAAAGAAATGTTCAAAAACGGGCGGACGATTGTTGGGGCAAATGGAAGAAGTAGCAAGGGGATGGTGATGGCTATAGGTGGTGTCTTGGGTGAAGGCTGCAGGTGGTGGTGACAGGGTGAAGGCTGTTGGTGGTAAATGCATCAACAATGGTCAGCTGTAAGGGCAATTGAAAATGAAAGATATGCGGAAGGTGATTCGGGATGATGGCTGCAGTAAGTGGTTTGGATCAGCCCTTGAGTAAAAAACAAGGGAAGAAAATACAAGAAGATTGCTTACATGGTCGTAAAATTCAAATATTCACCATTGACGGTGTCGATTGAATGGTGAAAATATTTAAGTAAATTTAAGCATGAATGGGTTTAAGCACAATCCACTATCTCCCTCTCCCTCTCTCTCTCTCTCTATATGAATCATATAACCACTTAAATCAAATGGAAGATGTGTGCACTATGGTGAGATGCGAATGATGATTTCTGGGTCCCATGCAATCCCAAGAGATTAAGATTCAGGAACCAACATGTAATGGAATATGTTTGCCTCTCATAAAACAAAAGGGATATCTTCATAGTGCTGTGGCAGAGCTAGATCAGATGGATTTGGAAGAATTCTTTGCCATTTGGAGATGAAGCATATCTGGTGGTATCCCATGGGATCAGAAGCTCAGGCTTTTGGTGCATTTGGAGCATTAAAAAATGGTGCCCACAAACATAACCGGTAGTGCACTGCAGAGAAGCTGCCACTGAAAATGAAACAAGGGCAGCAATAACATCTGCCAAACCGAAACCAGACCAAGCCTTTTCCCACACTAGTGGTGTCGGATTGATGGATTCTTATTCGCTCTTGTGCTCTATTTCGTACCTCTAACTCGAAGAAAATAAGATCATGTTCTATTGTTTTCTTCCATCATCTTTCGAGGTCTTCTTCCACCTTCCGTCGAGTGAAAACCATCCTATAATTTCTTAAACAAGATGTTCATACACCTCAAATGTATCTTATCTATAAATGAATTTTCTCTAATAGCCCATTATATGAGTAGTGCTTTTTTGTATAACTCATGCCTTTATTTTCTGCTATGAACATATGAATATCCTAAAATTCAACAACATTGTTGGTGTCACTACATATAAGCGCCGATACGGGCATTCATAATACATCACAGGATTTATAACAGGGAACATTCAAGTTTCCTTCCAGGTTAATTAAATCGATGATAATTTATATGTACGCCCTGCTAGTTGATGTCCTTGAAACATATTCTAGCTTATTTGAAACCCATTTGAATTATTTATGATTTTTTAATCTAGTGTTGGCCATCTCAATCACTTTCTTTATTTGTATTGGGCCATCACAGTCTTTTGGTTTTCACTATTTTTGCATGGTTTGCTGTGGATGAGTGCAAGGGGAATCCCTACCTCCACCTTTTTAGGGTCTCATTCATTTATTAAAGTATGAAAGTAAAACCTAATCACAACTTGAGTGGAGGCATTTGTGAATGGGTTCTCCTGTTTTGAGTTCAAACTTGTATAAGTTCCACAGAAGCCCTTGAATCCTGTGATGAATAGATGAAACAGGAGGGGAACCTTCTCATGGGCGAGGTGAGGTGGCTGATTAACCAAAATCTATCCACACACATATATACAAGCATGCACAAACACACATGTGGTTTGTGGTTTTGGAAAACTTATATGGATCTTTTGAACTGAATTTCACCTACTTAACTTTGCCTCACCCAATGAGATGATATTTATTATTAAAGAATAATTTATATTAATTAATATTTAAGTATAATATTTAAGTATAATAATAATTATAACTATTGTGACCAATGATGTGGTAGGCTATAATGACTTGACCGATGATGTGAAAGGTGATATTGACATAACAATTGATGTATCACATTGGATAAACGACAAATATATTATATATTTAGACTGATTGATAAACATCAAAAGCCACTCTGTTAAAGAATTTATTAAATTGAAAAACCAAAAAACTTTAAGATACTTTTGTAAAGTTTTCCAAAAATTTGAGTGACGCCCTGTCCTCGTCCCTCGAGATCCACCACTGAATGAAGGTGTCACAATCATAGGGAATGGCACTCAACATCGGATCCCTAAAGGTGAGCTCCACCTTTTTTGAGCAAATTGCGTTTGTGCAAAGTTTTAGAAACCTAGCCCCCCAAAAAGTGTCACAAATTTTCATATCATATATTTTATAACCCTAGTTCACAACATATGAGATATGCCCCATGTAGGCCGATGAGGACCTGCATGCACACAGCATACTTAACCAATATGATTGAGATTTAAAGAAAATGTTTTAGAAAAAAAAGAAAACAAAAATAAAAGACTAACGTCCAAAAGGTTTGGTTGACGTTCAAGTCAGGCCTTAAATACGCATGATCAAGTCTAACTTAAAACAATATGATATCATTCGGCACCTCTTGTAGTCTTAGAGCAATCAATGATCCCAATCAGGACCTGGGACCAGGGTTTGCCCACGGGGGTGTTTGATTATGAGGCCTGGGCCTATGAAAAAGAATTATAGACCCAGCTTGCTCGTAAATCAAACACGGGCATTGGTACAGCAGTGACCCCCAATCATGGTCTACACATTTTCTGTTAACTTTCTTAATTTTGGGTGGGGTCCATTTAGATCCCTAAAGAGTTGAACTATCAAAACTTATGATTTCATTTCTCACCCCTTGCCTTTGGCTCATTTCCTGTCTCAGCTAACTCGTGTTCACGTATTTACAAACAATTTAATTTCAAACATGTTCACAAGCCTTTCAAAATCTCATCCTGAGTCAAAGACGGATACAATGTAATTTTTGCCAAGACAGCCATGGCCCCTCCTTTTTGCGTATTTTGCCCAAGTTAATAATGCATACTTATCAAGACAATAAGTTGAGAAGAATCTCAGTTCATTTAATAAATGAATCTTTTTGTACCAACTATAATTCACGCACCTTTAATATATGGAATTGATTCTTTAATGGCATTCATGCAAGGACGGGCTTTCAAAAGGTTTACTGCTCAGACCCTTCACATAAATAGCTGAAAGTGCTTTAAAGCTCACATATCAACCTAGAGTCATATATTCTTAATTGTCATTGTGTTTTATCTGGTCCCATTTTACCATTAGCACGAGGAAAAGCAAGATCAAGTTTTATCCTTTTCTCGTAAGTACGCCTTAGCTATCTCCGACTTGACAACCTCCGTTTGCTCGAGAGTGGTAGAAAGCTCGGAGACAAGCTCAATGTACAACTTCATGACCTTCCTCTATTCTTCCAAAATGTTTTGCCATATAATTGCTTGCATCTTCTCAACAAGCCACCTTTGTTTTTCTTTCAATCAAAGTACGAACTTCATTCAAGAAGAAGAAGATAAAAAACAATCCATATACAAAGCCTTAGGAAAAGCCATAGTCGAGTGTAACGAGGGCATACCAAAAGAATAATGAACACAAAGCAAACCAACCGAATAAATAATCTTTATTGATTAGCCATGAAAGGCTTCAATGAAACAATGGAGTTTACATCATATTTATAGAGGAGAATACATAAGAATAAGAAGAGGAGAGAAGGGGGTAAAGAGGAGAAGAGTAACCAATGGATAAAGGGGGCTGGTCACAGCCAGCCCCCAACAGCTACTATGTTCCCAACGGCTAGTGGCCCTGTCGAGCGGGGCCACTTGGACCCATTTTCTAATACCCCCCTCAAACTGATAGCTCCATGACTTGAAGTTTGCAATTAGAGACTGAAAGTGAGGAGCACGTAATGACTTGGTGAAGATATCTGCTAGTTGATACTTTGATTTTACAAATTATAATGTTAAATTGCCTTGTAGATGCTCTTCACGAACGTAGTGACAATCCATCTCTATGTGCTTTGTACGCTCATGAAAGATATGATTGTTGGCTATATATATAACATTTTTGTTGTCGCAAAACATGATTGGAGGAGCTTACAATTGTATGCCCAAGTCCTGAAGTAGTCGTCGCAGCTAAGTTAGTTTTGTAGTTGTGTTGGCAATTGCACGGTACTCAGCTTGGGTAGAGGAAAGAGACACCTTTTGTTGTTGTTTCTTTCATCTTCATGAGATGAGTGAGTGACCAAGGAATATGCAGTAGCCGGTAGTAGAGTACCTATCATTCACATCACCATCCCAATCAACATCAGTATATGCGAGCAACTGGGATAAAGAAGAAGATGATAGAAATACTCTCTTAGTTGAGGTTTGTCGAATATAACGAACAATCCTCATAACAACACTCATATGCACTGAGGTGGGTGCATGTTGAAACTGACTTACACTATGAACGACATGAGCAATATCCAGTCGTGTTATGGTAAGATAGGTGAGTGCTTCAACCATCTGTCTATAAGGTGTGGGATCACTCAAAAGTTCATCATTAACTAAACTCATCTTTTGGTTGATTACCTCATGTGTCTCAACAACTTTATCATCTGTAATACTTAATCTAAGAATAACATCATTATCAAACTTAGTTTATGATAAAAAGAAATCTCTACTATCACGAGTTACCTCAATGCTAAGAAAAAAAGAAAGTTGACCAAGATCCTTCATTTCAAACATATTACCAAGTTCTTGCTTGATTTGCTGGATACCTGTATTATCACTACTTGTAATAATCACATCATTGATGTAGAGTAAAAAAATAACAATACTTGCAGAGGATTTTCTTATAAACAAGACTGTGTCAGTATAACAGATAGTAAAATCATGTAGTGTCATGAATTCAGTCATTCTATCAAACCAAGCTTTGGAGCTTGTTTGAGACCATATATAAAACTTGGTTTGTAGGAAGATTGAGACCAGGAAGAGGCTTCATATATACTTATTCCTTCAACTAAATATTCAAAAAAACATTGTTAACGTCTAACTGATAGATATTCCAACGATGAATTACATACACAGCTATAAGTGTTCTAATAGTTGTCATTCTAGTTACAGGAGCAAAGGTCTCTTTATAATCAATTCCATATTCTTTTGAATAACTTTTGGCAACTAATCTAGCCTTATAGCGATTTAATGAGCCATCACCATTAATCTTAATTTTATAGACCCACCGACAATCGATAGTCTTTTTGTTTGATGATCTAGAGACAATATCCCAAGTTTGGGCTTTATATAAAGCATCCAACTCTTCATTCATTGCATGAATCCAGTCTTGTGATAACTAGGCTTCCTTAAAAGTTCTAGGTTCCTTTATAGCTGAAATATTTGTTACTAAAGTTTTATGTCTTGATGAAAAACTATCATATGAGACAAATCTTTCAAGAGGTCTAGAATCACAGTTTAACCTTCTAGGAATAGGCACAAATCTCCTATTGTAATGTTAATCAAAAGGTGTAATAGGGTGTCTTGTAATCATATGTTCATCAAGATCATTTTCTTAATGAATTACCTTTTCACCTAAAATATCATTCAAGAAGGAATAGGAGGAGTTATCTAGAGAACTATCATCATTCATGCCTTTAAAAACATATTTATTTTAAAAAAACTTAACATCTTATGATACATAAAGCTTATCATTTTTACAATCATAATACCTATACCCCTTTTTGGTTATTCCATATCCTAGAAAGACACATTCTATGGCCCAAGATGATAGTTTATTGTATTTGTCAGTATAAATAAATCATTTAAATTAAAGCATTTTTCTATAAAAGACACATTTTATAAAACCGAAGAGGGTATCCGATTAATTAAATAGACTGCAGTCATAATAGCTTCTGTTCAGAAATTTTTAAGAATACCACTTGATAAAAGCAAAGTTCTTATGGTTTCCAAAATATGTCTATGCTTACGTTCGAAAGTACCATTTTGTTTAGGAGTCTTAGAGCAAGAAGTTTGATGTATAATTCCAAATGTATTGAGATGGTTTTTAAATTCTTTTGATATAAACTCTCATCTAGAATCAGATTTAAAAATCTTGATTTCAGAATCAAATTGATTTTTTAAAAGATTATGAAAGATAACAAAATTTTGAAAGACATCGGATTTTGCTTTTAAAAGATGTACCCATGTATACCCAATAAAATCATCTATAAAAATAATATAATAGGAAATACCTCCTTTAGACAAAATAGGTGCCGAACTCTATACATCTGAATGAATTATTTCGAAGGGTCTTGTTGTAACATGTGTTTTGTTTGAAAATGGAAGATGTTGCATTTTACCAATAACATAATCTTTACAAAAAGAAGATTCATTAGATTTCATTCGAAGAGGACATTGATACAATTTTTGAGCATTAAGATGTCCTAGTCTTTTGTGCCATAAAAGAGCATCATTTGTCAAAACATTAACATATCCTATACTATGTAAAAAATCGATAATGTAAAGTTCGCCCTCTTTATAGTCACGACAAATCACCTTTTTTGAGAGACGATCCTGTACAATACATCCTATGAATGAAAAGGTTATAACACAATTTTTATCTAAAATTTGAGATATAAAGAGTAAGTTAAAATTTAGTTTTGGAACAACACTAATTTTGGAGATTTCAAAATTTTTATTTTGTAAATCACCAATTTTATCTACATCTAATTTTGTTTTATCCGCAGTGTAAACACAAGATGAAGATTTTTTAACTCATGAGTTTAAAATTATTTCATTAGAAGTCATATGAAATGAATCACTCGAATCAAGAATCTAAGAAGTCATACCTTGAATTTATTTTGTTAAAGAAGAGCAAACCGCACAAACTGTTGCTTTCTCCTTCATTTGAGCTTTTAGTTGCTTTACTTTTTCTTGAAGTGCAAGGATGAAAGATGAAGCATTTTCCTCTACTGAGGCCACTTTCTTTTTCAATTTAGGGCAATTTGGCCTTATGTGTCCGACTTGTCTACAATGATGGTAAATAACCTCATTTCTTGCTTCGTTTGATCCTTTGTTTTTGAAATGGAGAGGATGATAAGCCTTCACATTTGCTCCAGATTTAGATGCGGCAAGAGCGATATCTTTTTAAAACCTATCTTCATTCATTCTTGTTTCTACCATTTGAAAATCAGTAAGAACCTCTTCTTTGGTAGGAAATGACTTTCGATAAATAAGAGATGACCTAACTCGTTCAAATTTTTCTTGAAAAATTTGTAGAAATTGATATATAAAAGCTTCATTGTCTTCACATTGTCTCTCATTAAGACATTGTGTACATTTCTTTCTATAACCATGCAATTGGTTCTAATTATTGGAATATTTACAAAAAAAATCGTTTACCCCTTTTTCTCCTTGTCTAAGAGACCAATTTGTCTCTTAATGCTATTTTATGAGCAACATCGCTTTAAACATGTGATTTTTTAAAGTATTCTCATGCTTCTTTTGCATTAGTAAAGTCAACCAAAGTGTTCATAGTGTGCTCATTTACATTATTCATGAGTACTCATAGGACCGTTCGATGACCTTCTTTATATTCTTCTTTTTCCTCAAGTATAGCATGAATGGAGGGTTCTATATAACTCCATAATTTTTTGAAATATAGATAATTTTTTATAGTTTGGGCCCATGTTTTGTAGTTTAAAGGTGTTAAACGAAAATTAAATTCTCCATTTTCATCCATATTTCAAGGAGAAAAATAATTATAAAGAGGTAAACTTACAACAAAATCAAGAGCACTATCAGTACTCTTTTCGAGGCGACAATCGGTGTTTCCACGATGAAAAATGACTTTGATACCATGTAATGAAGACGATGTTCCAATATAGTTACGAAAGATCGATGAATAAATATAACCATAATGTAATTATCACAAAGCTTTAGAAAAGACTATAGTTGAGTGCAACGAGGGCACAACAAAAGAATAATGAACACAAAGCAAACCAATCGAATAAATAATCTTTATTGATTAGTTACAAAAAGCTTGAACAAAACAATGGAGTTTACATTATATTTATAGAGGAGAATATATGAGAATAAGAAGAGGGGAGAAGGGGGTAAAGAGGAGAAGAGTAACGTAAAGGTGTTTGGAGGCCCTGCTGCCCCATGCCGGGCACTCTTGGGCCCCGCAGGGCCTGTCTGGCCGGTTCACTTCACCCATTTTCTAACATTACAACTTATCCAAAACCCTCAGTAAAACAAAAAAAAACCCCTCGTACACGCAAAAAATGTTCCACCTTGTACTTTCCACACTCTCTTTTATACGTTAATGAGGGAGAAAAGAAGGGAGAGAGAAGAAAAAGAAGAGAAAAACGCAAACAATTCTGCGCCCCCACAGAAGCCAAAATCACATACACCATGAAGGAAGCTCGCTCTCTCTATTCTCATGGTGAAGCGACCAAGAATAGAAACAAGATGATACGTGGATCTCTCCCCCTCTCTCTATCCTTTTCAATTATTAATCTGCAAAGCTTTACTCATTGGATTCCAAAGGTAGCCCCCCATGCAATTAAGTCTCCAAAGCATCACTGCTGATGCACAAGGTATTGAAAATCTGCTAGAACACAAGCCAAAACAAGCTTCTTCTTCTCTCCTTGTAGAAGGCCAAATATGAATGCGACATAAACTTGACAATTTACTTGGAAAAATCTCCTCAAACACCTTGTGTTTTGAATCCGAAGGCCAATAAACGTAAATTTAGAAACTTCTTTGTTCATTCTCAACATCCAATTTACATGAGAGAGAGAGGAACACCTGCCCGAGAAGACTTGGAGGGATACAATCAAACACCGATGAAATCCATATACACAACGATTCTTGCTTAAGAATGACGACTGATAGCAATTAGCAGAGTGAAGAGGCTCCAGATCTCTGTTGGTGCTTGGATGCTGAAGAGAATCCGTGTCTTTATGCGTGTATTGTGCTCCTATTCAGAAAAGGAAACGTGACGTGGATTACACCCAAGAGCATTCTCAGCATTGAACAAGAAATCACGTTGAAGCAAACCCCAAAGGCCAAACCATCCAAAACCAAAAACTAAAACCATCTAAGTGGAGTCAACTACATGAATTCTTAAGTTGTCATTCTGCTCTATCTTGTGTTCATTTAGCTCTAAACTCAATCTTTTCCCATCTGTTTTGTATTCATCCTCTAATTTTCACACCTTTTCACTGCAACTCCCTTCATCTACCTCTCTAAACGTCCAAACCACCTTCAACATCTCACACTTATTTTAGCTTTATAGATGTCACACCAGCCTTTTCTATTATCTCATTATGGAGCAGCTTTTCTGTATAGCAACACATCTACCTCAACATAGTGATTTTAGTCACAGGCCTCTTCGGCATGTGTTGATGTTTGATTACCTAATCCTTGACATCAGTGGTAGACCATGTAAATTTTCCGGTTTGAGGCAAAGTCTTGTTGCGTGAAATTAAGATGAGGAAATCTACATGATTTTTCAAAACATTCAGATTGCTTGTAATATTTCTTGTTTTCCCGGGTTTTTGAGCGAGGCAACCGTGTCACCTTGCCATGAATAGGTCCACCATGGCTTGACACCAGAGACCATTAATTGCTGTTCTCTTTATATGGTAAAAGATCCGATTGAGTTTTGAGTTGCCCGTCGACTATCTAAAACACGCCTACCTTTATCTGGTCTTGGGACTGTCTGGGAAAATCTGAAACGCTCCACTGTACGTGGAGTTTCTAAAATAGCTCAAAAATGGAGAAAAAGCACCCCGAGCAAAATTCTTGTTGCATGCTAAGGTCCGCCTGTGAGGTAAATGCTGGATGGATATGCTTCATCTCCTTCATTTGTAGACAAAATTACACAATTTTAAGGGCTCAACATATAATGAGGCTGAAGAGGGTCCAATTTCCGGATCTCAATGTCCTTCAGATGAAGCCCTCATCAGCCAACTACTCTTTTAACCATAAGACCAATGCCTTTCAGTGGCGATTTCCGTGCCTTTATGTAATCTTCAGGATTTAAGTGCCAGCATGCTAAATTAAACCCACAATCATGAAAATGGCAAGTCAAATTCCATCTAAACATTCAAATACACAAACCTGTACGGTTAGCAGCTTCATCTTAGCCTTCCAAGTAGCGTTAAGGAAGTTTAGCGGATGGGTTTCTTATTTCTCAATCTGATTCGACTCTTGACATTCAAATAAATACTGTATGTCTTGCAAACGTACAGACTCTTGACTTTCCATCTAAACATTCAAATACTGTATGTCTTGCAAACGTACATACTCTTGACATTCCATCTAAACATTCAAATACAAATACTGTATGTCTTGCAGACTTGCACAGTCAATAATCTCCGTCGCCAAACAAATTTGAAGACCAGGAACATTGTCAGATCAATAGAACATAAGAGTATGACATCACTAGTGGATCCTAGCACAAATTACTATATACTCTATCCTACAAAAGATCTGATAACTCTTTGAATCTATAACTTGGATATTTTGCAGCTCATGCAATCATTCTGAGTCTCCTATCATTACGAGGGAACTTTCTAATTGATACCTACGCGCACCCGATATATCCCATAAATTATTCACAAATTAAAATATAGAAAAGGGCAACAACAACAATTGTGAATATCATATGAAGTGTGATATTTTCAGCGATTCTATTTTCTACCTATCTATATCAGTGTCACGTTGTTTGACATATCAGCTTGAGAACCAGCAGATCCCTGATGAAGCTTACTAAATTCTGAACGATCTGAGCCAGAATGTTCATTCTTGTCAATCAATAGGTCAGCATAATTCTTAAGCATAAGTAAACCTCAAGTTGCCCTTGAAATTAGTAAAGCACTATTCACTGTCACCCAAACTTTCACATATAAACTTTAAACAGATACTACAGGACCTCTAATATGGAGGACATTAACATTTTCAGAAGAAACAGATGATGGAATAGTAAAATATAGTAGTGATTCTGAACAGTAAACTTGGGAAAGGAGTAGTAACCGGTGGCTACTTCTACATGCAATATAATGGTACACTTCTCCTTGCAATCACCAGATTAAACATTAAGGAGTATAGAAGGGTGAATTCCATTTCAGGCAATGTTATCGGCTAAACTCCAGTAGTATTCGGTTTAGCATTGTTCAAGTTCATGAAATGGACAAATCTCAAGTCACTCCAAACAATCTACCAAAAAAGAAGATAAAATATCACCACCAGAACTAATAAGAATAGTTTAAGAAAATAAGCCTGCTGTCCGAATTGTTCTACACATAAATCTGTTAGGTATAATACTGGTTTTTATGCAAGTGTCAAGGAAGAAGCTGTAGACAGTTATCTTCACAAGTAACCATAGGGTTCTTTACTTGTCTTAAGATATATCCCTCATGGGGTTTACATCGTGTACCAACCAAAATTTCCAAACACAAGAATCTAATGCCAGCATCCATTTAGTTTGAACAATAGATCTTGACGAAAATGCCAAGTTAGCTAAAACATCTACTGAAACATCTTAGTTGGTGACAAAACATTCAATAAAAATGTGTTCTTTGGTACCAGTCTATTGAAGGAAGAAACTGCAATGACCTAGCTGAAATGCAGCGGCCATGTCCCTATCAGCAACTAGTTACCAAAAACTCAGAAGTTCCACTTAGGACAAACTTTATAGGCTCTAGTCAGGAATCAAAACGTGATTTCCCCGATCTGCTACTTATAATATCTCAGTTGCCGAGCATTGGCCTCCGATCGATCAATTCCATATTCCGCCATTTCATCTAGAATGATCATCAGCACCCAAGAATCAAAAGAAGGAAAGAGGATCTGATTGGAAGGCTAATGCTTGAGGAAAGAGCGCGACTTCTAGCTGTATACAGAGGCACCCCGAAACCCTAGACGGTGGTCATGCAATGAGAGGGTGCCTGGTTTCTTGAATTTGGAGGAGTTAAGGCGGTAAGGGACATTCCTCGGCCGTTTGAATACACGGAAGGAACATGACAGACGGAATGATCTCTTGTCTGATGTTGGAGGCCAGGCAGAACGCAAACGCTTAGCAGACATCCAGATCCCAATGTTCTGTGAAAAGCAAAATTCATGCAACCACGTCAGGATCATATGTCTAGGACACTTCCTGTTCGAATGTAGCATGTTCATACAGTCAAACACATGGAAGGTTACATTGATTTCGTGAGATTGAGCCAATTGTGTCCATTGCCAGTGTTGAACTCTTGACATTCAACGACTCGAACACCTAAACGGAAGAGGCATCGCGCCTAGTGCTACATCTACTGTTTATAATGCCTAAAACCATAGAATCAACCGTTTACGTTCTTCCTCAAAAGTATATTTAAGATTTTGGAAGCTGAAAAAACTAATATCTATTTATAATAAACAGTTGAATCTAAGATTTTTTTATGGACATATATACCTACATATGTCCCGCTCAAAATCAGACCGGCGCTTCGAACTGAAACCAAACCGAACAGGAAATGTATTGGAACCGGAAATCGAAAATGGCAGTTTATGAACCAAAGCCCGAACCAGACTGGTTTCTGTTCCTGTTAGATTCTGGTTCTTGTTTCCAGGAGAATTGAAACCAGCGGTTTCTAACAGCTGATTTCAGTTTACCCAGAACCATACAACATCTCATGTAATGTATATATTTTTTTGTTACAAGAGGCTGAAGCCTAACACACACTCTAAGAATCGAACTCCCCACCAACAGCAACAATTTGATAGAAAACCAAATTAAAAATTAAAAGTATACAAGAATTATAACAAGATGACCTTGGATAGCTTGTATACAGAACCATATATTGGGATCTACTTGAGTCGCATCAATGTAGGCATCAATGCACAGTATTTTGATATCATGCTCATCACAATACACTTAGAAACATTGATATCCATCAAACTTTCCAGTTCCATCTGTCCTCCAAACAAGTAACATTATGTATAATGCGAGAAATTTTTGTGGTGCATATTCTTTTCCACATTCTCACAAGTGAAGAAATAAAAAAAGTCGGTGTTGCCATCGACTTTAAGGGCGCCGGGTCCTTGGATCCTTTCTGCCTTCAACAAACACTTGTTCTGTCATGCTTTCCCTTTTGAGCAGCTTTTATAGACTGGGATAATGGAGGTATGGCCATATGTGCAAGTTGTTTTCTTGGGGTTTTGTCTTAGCTTCCGAAACGATGCCACCTTGTGGACGCAGCTTGGCACATGTATGGTTTCGGTTACGCATGTTGTAAAAAACCGATCCAAAACCATAACCAAAACGATTAGAATCATCAAATAACCATAACTAAAATCGTCAAAACCAGAGAGAGGACGGCCCGGTTCTGGTTTGAACTTCAGTGTAATTTTGGAACCCAACCATGTGTAATTAAGCATTTGCTAAAAGGAGCATGGCTTTCTCATTAGGAGTTTGGCTGATGGCAGATCAGGAGCTCGATACTTAGGTATGCACCTCTTAGGGTATTGCTGTAATGCATGTCTAATATATATATATATATATATATATATATATATATATATATATATATATATATATATATATATATATATATATATATATATATATATATATAAAGAGGTCCGTGCTCAATTTTTGTTCATACTTAAATCTTCTAAAATATTTTTACCATCCCATTAGTGTGATCAAGTTGATTTGAATATAAAAAACGATCTATATCATTGTAGTTTATGCACTTGTATTTAATATATAATAATATAATATATTTTTTATTTCAAATTTCTATCATTGATCGTGTCGATCAATCAAACTATTTAAATAGATTTAAGCATGAATTAAACATATAACACACACTCTCTCTCTCTCTCTCTCTATATATATATATATAACACTAACTTCCACTACAAACGTATGCTTCAATATGCCATCAACTTATGAAACCTTCTTTCTTAAGGGAGGGGGTTGAATGCGTATTGAAAATCATAGACGTGAAGACATAACTTATAATATTATACATATATAAATATATACACTTATAATATTTTAAAAATACATTAGATATGTTCTCAAAATATACAGCAAGAATTGCGCATGAGAAAAACAGTGGCATCAAGTATCGAAGTCTCTATCAAAATTAAAGTCCGTGTCTACTGGATTTTCATATACGTTTTTTTCTAATGCATAACGAAGCAAGCTAATTTAAGCAGGTGGATCCATAAGAGACTGTTGTTTGCCACTTTGGCATTCTTGGATGTAGGTGTTTGTTCCAACGCGAAAAGAGGAAAGCAAGGCAAGTTTCATCATAAAACGTGTCTCCTTCTCATCTACGCTGAAGCAAATATCACGAGAGAAACTTATAATTGGTATTCTTAACTCACAGGCTCTCTTGGTTAATAGGTTGATTCAAAAAATCTACAAGTTAGACGTGCTTAGTTCTTTCCCTCGACATTCATTCCAGGAAAAGTCAGCTGCTTTAGAAACTCAATTTATGATCTTAAGCTTAAATGCTGGCAAATAAGCGTAGCGTAGCTAACAAAAGAGATTATCAGAGAGAGAGAGAGAGAGCTTTCTTTCGTTGGTGGTGGCAAAGGATAATACAGAGCAACCTCTGAGCCTACTTATTTACATCTCGGTTGTCAACTTTGCTCACAAAACAGAAGGCACTGATAAAGGGAGTTCCATTTATGCAGCTTTTTGCACGATAATTCTAAAATGGATCTTCCTTTTTCATTCGCAAGCAGGGATCAGGCAGACCCAAAAACTACAACAATGGGAAAAGAATTCGATTATTTAGATCGGGATCCAAAGCGCAGAAGCAGTTTAATGTTGTTGCGTGTACCAATCATGCGTAACTGGAGTTGATTCTTCCATTTGAAATCTTCATTGACGAGTTCACAGAGAACTTAGGACTGAAACTACCTTCTTGGAAACTTTCCATGATGTCATGAACCGGTAGCAAGAGTTCTGGCAGTTTCCCGTAAAA
>JAYKKT010000091.1:39167500-39305000 GCA_036023115.1 Brasenia schreberi | reverse complement strand
CACTATGAACCTGCGACACGATACATGGATCCATAAACCTGCAAACCTGGACCCTCTATCATCGTGTCTGATGCTTTCACTCACTTTCTCTTCTTCTCCTCTTTATTTTTCGGTACCATCATTCCTAACATTCTCATTCTGAGGTGAAAGCTAAGCGACATCCTTCTCCCCACAGAAGAAAACGATGAAGGTGGTGATGGTGATTCTTCATTGCAGGACATCCTGCAGCTTTTATGGTCATCATGAGCCCTCCATCTCGAGATGAATGGACGTGGCATGCACCGCACAGTCCGTATATGCAGAGATGGGCGGCTATTCGAGATTTTTTAGTTTCTCCTACTTTGTTAACTCGATAGTGATGTAGGAACACATGGAAATGCTGGTTTGTCTGGCTTATTTGGTTACGTTTCTCCTTTTTCTTTTCTTTTGATACAGATTTTCTGTTGGATTCATCACAAATCTCGCGACAACAAGGGTTATGCTGTGGCTAAGCAAAAGTAAGAAAATCAATGTCACATTTTCTTATTCTGTTATTTATTTATTTATCAAGTGGTAGTAATTGGGATTCCCAAAGATTAGAGTTTCTTTCCAATACAAATTAAAGTTTCAATTTCTGAATTGGAGTAGAATAGTTGAAGCATATTAACTCGATGCTCCCCAGTTTCATGCAATCAATAAGCTTGGGGTCTCAAAGCTTAAATCTCTCCCAAGAAAATAACGCTTGTACTTGAGAGAGGATCAGGTGATTGCGACCTGCATGATTTATCATCGACATGCATGTCATTCCTGTCACTGTCACTGAACACCATGGTCTCCAGATACATGCATGTGATTCATGTAATCTGAACATTATGGTGTTCAGATGACATGCATGTGACATGCTTCTTGGTGATTGGTCAAGATCTTCAACTAGGTAAGCAGTCTATATATGCACTGCCATGCCATATTCTAATAGTGACATACGTGAAACATGGTCCCTTCCGGCTGTGTTTGTTTCATTGCATTTCTTGAATCTTTTTCTCAAGAAATTGAACATACCTTTCACTTTTAGCTGAAAACAAACATTAAAAAGTGAACGATCCTACTACACGTTACATTCTCTTTCAATGTAAATCCAGCTTTTCTATAAAAAGTATTTCACACCTCCTTGGGGAAGGGAACGTTTTTCTCTTCAATTGGGTATTTTCCGGGAAAACAGGATTAATCCTCCAAAGGCGATGTAAAACAAGTGCCCACTACATTCTAAGGTAAATCTTTTGTTTCCATCAGTGGCTTATGAAGATGAGGATCAGAAACTGGAAGCTGCACGTAGCAAGGCAGAAGACAAGCAAGCATTATTACAGGAAAAAGCTGGCTTAGTGGAGACGCTGCAGGGTTGGCACGATGGCATCCTTTCGATTGGCACGTTCGGTTTCGATGAGATCACACCGGTCGAAGACAATGAGCCCATCCCAAACCCAGGTGAAGCCAAGAAGCGAGGGCTCCATGTTGCCATGGCCAAGCTTGAGCTCAACAAGGAGGAGCCAATCCAGAATCTGGGGTCCAAGCCAGAAGAACGTCTGGGCTTGACAGACATAAAAATGCAGAGGCTCGCTTTGCTGCAGGCGAGTGTGGAGGAAGCGCAGAGCGAGAGGAAAGAAGAGAAAAAGAGGACGACGCTCGCCGATCTCTTCTCGCGGCAAGACGTCCACGACAAGCCGGTGCCGGGATCTGGCGCGAAGGTGGTAGGAGTTGAAGATGGCCGGAAGAAGAAGCAGGCTTGCCAGGCAAAATCCGGCGAGGCCATCTCCAAAGGCAAGGCCGGATCCAAGGGACACGAACCCGGGCCCAGCACTAAAATCCACAAGGTATAGTCTTTGTTCCTTGCATGATTGATTTCCAATGGGTCGAATCATGCTTCACCCGATATTGACCCACTTTTATCAAAATTTTTGATGGTTCTTATGAATTTATGGATGGGATACAGTAATACACAAAATTTGTAAAACCATTTTCGTTCTAGATCGTTTTTGGTATCGGATCCAGTGGTTGAAGTCGGTTAGTACAGAAGTAAAATATAGATAATCATGAACAAGGAGCAACAGCTCACTGGTTAGAGGGTCGACTTACAAGTTGAAGCTCATGAGTTCGCTGCCCTGTGCGTGCATATGGCTTCGGCCACAAACACACACAAAACGTGTCACCATGTCTCAACAATGCCATTCATCACCACAAAGAAAATCTGTGCTCGACATTGATTTGGTGGGTTGCTGTTGGTTGGTAGCCTACGATAAACCTAACCCCACCGATGGGACTCGGACATGGTTTGTCCGGTTCGAACTGACGTATCTCACCTGATCATAGTGAAAAGGTAATCCGACCCACAGTTGGTTGGTACCGAGCCCCACTAAATAATTTGATTTGCATATGTTGGTAACAAACAAGGTTTGATATTATTTCTCATGATCACTTCAGCCTTGGAGTCGCATGCATGATAACTTCAGCATCATGTTAGGCATAAACAGATTTGGCATGAACTAAGATACTTTTTAAACAACTCTAAAGGAGGTAAAATCATACACATATGCAATTAATATAGCTAGTGGGACAAGGCGTCAGCTATCATACGCGTACTCAAGGATAAAGAAAAAGTACGCTCACACACACACACACACATATAGACACACACAGAGTCAGGATCAAATTCTTCATATGGGTTCAAAAGACCATCATCTTAGGATTGATTTTTCTTTTGTGGGCAGCTTATGGCTAAGATGATGAAGAGGAAGATCCACCCAGATGCAGCAGACGTTGTCAAGGATTCCATGAAGGCAAAGGATAAAGAAACTTTTGAGGATGGCACAAGTGGTCACCATGATGATAGTAAAGCTGGTACCCAGAAGGCTTTGATTTTTGGTGATTCCTCTCAGAGAAGTGAAAAGAGTTAGGTGAATAAAGTGTCAATAATGTGAAGATACAGACTGGGGTTATATCATTTCGTCATGCACCTAGCTAGCCTTTTCTAGGCAGTGGCTCATGTATGTTAGGTCGGTCTCTTCTTTCTCTTCTTCCCAGTTGTCGTCCCTGTTTGCTTGCTGTAGTGACTGATGTGGCCTACATAGTAATAGTGTGCGTTGTGGATCTCGATTTGAATCGTGAGAACAGCAAACAATATGAGTTCAATGATCCACTTATGTATTTTCATGCGTGTTTCTTATATATATATATTACAAACTGATTCAGGCTTAAATCTTATCAAAGATTTCAACCATTCAATCAATCAATGCAATCATGAAGATATTTGAATTTAAAATAATAAATTTCACTTTTTAAATTCAAATTTCTACCATTAATTGCACCAATCCAATAATATATAATACACTTTTTGAATAGATTTGAGCAAGGATGTTTTTGAGCATATCCACTATTTCTCTCTATATATAATACACACACACACACACACACACACATATATATATATATATATATATATATATATATATATTAGGAAGATGCCCACTTATGTCTATTCATTGGCTTTTGGTGGTAAAGTATAGTTTAAAAAGTTGGTGGCATGAGTGTAAGTTGAAAAGTTTTAAGGGTTGTTGAAAAGTTATATATAAGTGGGCAACATAAGTGATGGGTAAGATCCAAACTCTCTCTCCCTCTCTTTCTCTTTCTATATATATATATATATATATATGAAGGAGAAATACCTTTTTGTTAGTTACATAAGGAGAAAATACTTTGTGAGAAAGTCTTGAGATGTTTTTGAAATTTATCCCAGAGTTTCACATATTTATTTTTAGTAAGGAATTCTAATATCAAACCTCGCGATACTCATCCTGTACGTAAGCTGGATCATACTTGATATTTCTACCTTTTACATACAAACGAAGTAGTATAAATAAAAAATGCACATCTGTATGCAAATAACCTAAAGGGTACATTATTTCCACTTAAAATCTACATGAAACAACTCCATCAGGCAAATCTAAGGAGAAAAAGGTGTAGTCTAGTAACTTTACCCCAAAACATAACAAAATGCCATTTTGGAAAAAAAATTATATATTCCCATTAAATTAAACTGTTCCGATAAAAATGATAAATTTGTTAAACAATGCATAGGTAATGCTTATTAGTTTCAGAATATCAGTGCCGTCCACATGAATATATCATGGTGTGTATGCTCAGGTGTCTGGGGAGAGAAGGATATTTCTGTTCCTGATATAAGGACCTGATTCTCTCTTGCTGCCCATAGAGCTATACTTTCCACTGGCACCAACTTCCTCCCAAAAGAACGAGGACCCATGGAATAATAATTCATTTATAATTTGATCTATATGGTGTTCTTTTATATATATATATATATACATATATATATATATATATGTATATGTATATATATGTATATATATATATGTATATGTATATATATGTATATATAAGTTAGGCATTTAGCTGTTGAAAAGAAATAGTAATGGATAATATTAATGGTGGATAAGATCCAATTAATATATATATATATATATATATATATATGTATATAATATATATATATATATATATATATATATATATGTATACGTATTAGAGCCCCTGCCTAACTGATAGAGTTTCTACAGTGTACTCACAAGGTCGACCTTGTAGGCTTCTGGCTGCCTAACACCTTTTCGGCACTTTGATGACAATACGCAACCACTTGACTTTTTTTTCCATGAGAAAATTGAGCTGCTTAATTGATTCAATCTACTCGATGCGTGGCCGTTGATTGATCAACCAATAATATTGAACTGCTTTTGTTAATTTTCTTGATTTTTTTCTAAGTGGTGGGTGCTCTTGGTGTCAAAATCTACTGTTTAGCCCAATCAGTTTGGACCCATTTCAGCGCGACACGAGATGAGTTAATCTTGTGTATTTTCCTATATAAAAATTAACAAAGCAAGATGGACACGACACATTTCAAGCCTGTGACCATAAGCTTAGTCCAAGCAATCCTACTCTTTTTTTTGAACCCACGTATGACAACCTCGTGCCGGGTAAGGTTTACATGCACTGCGGGTTGCTTATTTGATTTCAATCAAAACACTGTTTAGGGACAGATATTCGATCCCCCCAAAGGATTGGCTTATCCTTTGCAGAGCTTCCTTATGTCCTCTGCCTTTGTTTTCATCCATATATATCTTTGTAGAAAGCCGTGATCGCATTATTTGTCGTGGCTTCGCTGGCTTGTCCATCATTCGATCACATGAGAATGGATTTGATTTGATTGCAGGGAAGAATTAATCAGCACGCATGGAAAGCCATGCATGCACACAAGTATAAAGTGCGTAAATTTTGATCTTTCGATAGTGTTGATCATGCGCAGGCCACCATTCACCCTTGTGATCCTGAACCATAGAACACAGAAGAACCTCAACAAACTTATGAATGATTTTTAGATTTTAGTTTACGGATTATGCACTTGAATATGTTTTTCACGCACAAAGGCAAGTGGCAGAACTATTCACGGGTGAGGTGTTCGCCTCGCCTGAATTTTGATCAGAAAAGAACCGGTAAAATCTACACAGGCAGTCAGAATTTTCTGAATATCTAGGTGGGTCGACTCACCAGAATTCACCCAACTGCACGTACATATATACTTTCAGATCGATAGATAGTAATTAATCAATGGGCAAAGAATATTCTTTAGCGGGGAAAAGTTTTCTCACGTAGGGAAACTTGTTGGAGAACCATTGAAACATGCTTAAGATTTCCATCAGGGAAGCTGGTTTCTCACGCCCGAGGAGATTCACACCAGGGGGAGCTTACCTCTCTTACATAAATCTCGCTTTCCTGCACTTTCTGTTGGTAATTTTAGACATTGTTTTGTATTCAATTATATCTTGATTGCATTCTACGACGCTTCTTAATTGATTCACTTCTTGACTGATTCGTCCCAATCAACTTGCTTGTTTCAAGTTTCGCTCCTAAATGAACTCAAAAGAGGGATAGAAAGACTTCAAAGTGTTGAACGAAACACCAAGAGATGATGTTATTCTAAAGTGAATACGACAAAGAAACCTCACTTTGTAGGGAAAACAACAGTAACTTCTTAAATCCATGCTTAAATCTATCTAAACACGTTCACCGAACCCTTATTCTTACTCAAATCTATTCAAACATTTAGTATAGAGGTTTGAATTAAAAGTACAATTTTATTTTTGTATTTACAATATTTTTCAATGTACTTTGACTATACCGCTTCAATCATTAAGATTGAAAGATTGAATAGTTAAAATGATATAATATAAATTTTCACTTAAATCACAGGTAAAGTTTTATCATTTTCCTCTTCTCTCTTTATTATATATATATATATATATATATATATATATATATATATATATATGAACTCCAATGGGATACTTTTTTTTCCTTTGAGACTAGAGGGATAGGCGGGTCTCAAGCCCAGATAAAGGAGGAGGATTGTGTTAGGCTTCCGACAACAAGCTTAAAACTTTATCAAACTTATCTACTATGTATTCTACAAATTATGATAAGGATACGTGAAAACAAAGAATCCATGTAGCCGACCCCATCCGGTACGAGAAAAGGCTTAGTTGTTGTACTGCAAGGATACGCCGGGCGAAGCCGAGAAATTTACACAGCCATTACGGCCCGAGATGGTCATTGAGTCAGGTAGGACCAAAAGGACTACAAAGGACGGGACTGAGGTTCACACATGAGATCCCAGAGTCCAAAGCGGTACTATAGTAACATTCGACTACCTTGATGTATGGTCCGTAGGTTCTTCCATGGGTTTGGTTAGTATGAGTGATGAAAAAGCATGAACAGAGCAAATACGAATTTGTTTTTTCTTAGGAATTAGACAATCAGATCGGAAATTTTTGTTGTCATTTCTTTAGTGCTTCATCTTCTAGTGGACTTGTTATGTGCAACTAATGCTTTTTTGCTTCCCAAATGGTTCGCAGTTGTAGCCATTAAGAGTTGGCAGCTTTGAGAAAGGGGGTTACAGTGAAGTAGGTTGTAGATGTAGTGTAACAACCACACGCCATTTATACATAAAACAAGGAGGGGGATGAAGGGGAAGTCCGAAGTAAAGCATGTTCTGAAGCCTGAATTTCAATGCTCTTCATGATACACGTCTTATGTTCTTAGTTTGAACTACGATCCTTGGAAAATGCAGTAGTAGTTGCGTGCCTATTTGAGATGGTTCTTATGGCAACTCGCTATATAAGCATCGGTTTTCTTCCAAGTGTGATCTCCCAGAACAGAACATGAGAACTTGTTTTCCAAAAAAAAAAAACATAAATAGCAAACAAAGGCATTGAGAATAACTGTGGAGGACACTGTTCACTTGGGCTTTTTCTCTAGCCATAAATCCTTCTATCTTGCGGTTTTGTCTTTATAAGTTTGACTGGAGTTGCGCCCCTTCCGCTGCTAAATTTCTCATCAATCTTAGTTATGAGCATCGGCTCCCATTGTTCATCATCTTTTCTGAGACGTTAATGCGGAGACATTTACAGAATACCATCTTCTTGGCGCAGCGATGAACTGCTTGGGCAGCAGATCAACAGGCGTTGCAGATAAGGTGGCCAATTTGGAATCAATCATGCCAACTATATACTTGATTTTTTCGACGCAGCATTTGGTGTTTACACCCATGCGACTAAGAATCAGTATCCTACGTATCATAGGTGGCCGGTTTGGACCTGGGCCGGAACCGAATTTGGGGGACTCCATGGTTCAGTTATGGTTTCATCTTTTGAAAAACTGAACCAGAACAGGAAGTGGAACACGCGGTTCTGAATCATATTTTGGTTCCGGTTTCAAAATCCAACTTTTAACGTATGGCTTTTCCCAAGGAAATGGTCACTAAACCAGAATGGGAACTGGAGGAAGTCTGTTCAGGTTATGGCGAACCGGAACTTATGGTTTGGAAGCATCGGCCTTGGTGTGTGTATACGAGCTGTGTGCCTCTTTAGACCTGCCTTGCACACCATTCGACAAGCTCATAGACAGCCTGCTGCATCGCTGTATGGTTATTGAGGAACTCTCATTGACGTTTGCTGGTTGGTCCAAGAGGAAGTCAGGACTGTTGATTTCACCCGTTAGTCAGGCAAGTAGCTGATCGACTAAATATAGATATATGAACTAGGGATTGAATCGAGCTATATGGAAACAATACGTTCTTTTTTCTTGTCATGCGATGTATTGGCTTCTGCCTATTGTTTGATCTGAATAAAAATTGGAACCGGATACGGTAGCGTATATGTCAATATTCAAAGCAGCAAACTGCATAAGGATGGGTGACCGGAGCCGGCGAGGTATACACTACAGGGTGGATAACAAAGTCTCTCATTCTGGGTGTGCAATCCCTCATGACACAAGCAAATACACACATATATATAGCGGTTGCATAATATTTAAATTACATTATCTTACTAAAACATTGTTACCATTCGATCTTTAAGATCAACGGTAGAGATTTAATTATTTTGCTTTTAGATGTATTAAATATAAAATACAAAAATACAATAGTGCTTTTAATTTAAATCTCTATCATTTATCTCAAAGATCAAATGACAAAGATGTTTATACAAGATTATGCACCGAAAGCATTTAGCACTACCTATCTATATAGGTATATTTATGTATGTATGTTTATATGTATGTATATGTGGTATAATATATATATATATATTAATTGAGCGCAATCCATAGGTCCATGTCTTCCTCAAACTTGGCTTGGAAACTTCCGATCACCTTCCTTCTTGTCTCTATTTGCACTAAACAAAAACCGAACCGTCAGACAATTCCATGCTCAAACCGACCTCACTCTCGTTGTTTCTTCTCAATCATGACAAAACCCTCCTTAAATAAAACGGTTGGGTACTTAACTTTCTTGACCTCTCATTTGACCATAGAGAAACTTATGAGCAAGCTTCCAACCCTTGGTCTTGACCTCTCAGTTGGCATTTGATTACGTGGTGTAACACATGCAGCACCAACCACTGCCATTAGTTTAGAATTCCTCAGATAATTAGCTTCATAATATTATCTTGTAATATTTTTTGATGAGAATAAATATAGTGGTTGCAACTTGCATGTCCTCCACAGACTGGACCATCAAACTTAAACATCATCAAGTTGATTTAAGTATGTGTTAATGATTTTCTCAAATTAAGAATGAGTAAAGAAAAGAAACATGTGTGGTGGTAATGATCTTCATTCACGTGAACACAGGTTCGATAGCCATTATTCAATCTATTCAATACGACTGAGCATGCTGTCACTACGCTCGTCGAACTCACTTTTACGTATACTGTTGATTTTCACTAGCTACTGCTAGCTGTAAATGAGACGATCTGCTCTTCCTTTGGTTCGTCCCATGTTCATTAGCTTCATCATAGTTACTTGAACATGGTAAAACGAGTGGATATCCTCATCCCAACTAGATCTTCGTCAAACAAAATGAAGCAAAAATAAATTAATTATATCACAACCAAGGTTCTGCATGGATGGCCTTACATCCCTCTCAATATCATCTAATTTGTTTTATGGGTTGTATAATATCTGTGCATACATGTAAAAGAAAGCATGTTGGGGCTTAACTTATTGAATATTTGTTTCTATCGTGGAGTCAAATTCAATTTCGCAGTGAAAGTTATATAGATAATGCTTTATTTAAATCTGCTAACTGATGATTAAGAGATATATTTTGTCAGTGAAACGTCTTTTTAAGACGATAGCGTTCGAGTTAAACGTCCTTGGTCATGGATCAGCCGGGAATTCATACAAATTCATCCTTGTTTTACAGTGATGATTGAGACGGTAACGGACAGTCTCAGCTCGTTTCGATGTCTTCATGCATCTTGAAGAGACGAAGAGGCCAGATAAATGTGAAGTGGACACTGTAAATGTGAATCAATGCTGTGATTCTACACTAAAGCATGATATAACTTTTCAAACACATCATAGCGATCTTAAAGATGGTGCTATAACTTAGTGAAGCAACTGTTTCGGATGACTTCTTTCTATCAGAAGGATTAAAAGAAAAAGAGGAAGAAGTTTGGGATACTGTAAAATGGAGCCTTTTAAAATGCTCTTCTCTGCCTCCTTTTTTTTGTGGGCAAAGGAGGATCTGCATTGATGTGAGATGGGACAGTCTTCCACTAATTGTTTTTTTCTTATTCTATAGATTAGACAGAGGACACAATATCGAGAGTGCTCTCTTTCGGAACTTATCAATCAAATCTTCTTTCTGAAACATGTTTGTTCTGCTCTATAGCGCATTATTTGCTTTGCATTTGGAAACGAAGCACTGTATGAACTTTGGCTACTCGCTCTACCCCAAAGAATTGCAGCTATAATACATTGCCAACGATATAACCATGGACTATTTCCCCAACCTAACATCCTTTCTAGATCTGCCACTCTTTGCGCTTCTCCCAATTAATTTCTGCTTGTACGTGCTATTCCTTTGACACCAATCACACTTGCATATGCCAAATCCCCAGTAAATTTCAATAGTAACCGTTTTTATCTTTTTCTTAAAGAAAACAGAAATGGGTAGGTCACTAGAAAAAGAATGGCTTCTTTTAAACAAGGAAAGCTGATTCTCATGGTCAAAGAATTCATTCATTTAAACTTTTGTACGTAGTTAAACTATAAAAAGCAGATACGATACTTTCTACAAGAGTTGTTTTTTCTTTCTGAAAAATGCTAACAGTTGTTTTTTCTTTTTAAAAAATTCATTACCCTGTTGAACGTAGTCAATGTAACTTCAAAATCAAGAGGAGGTAGTTGCACAACGAGCACTAGTTCATCTGTGGACTCACAAATGGAAGGCCATGAGTTCGACATCCAGGGGCACGCATCTGGCTAGCTCCAGCCTCCCCATTGTAAACAAGAGCAATTTGAAGACTAGATAAAAGGGTAGTTTTTTTTCCTTCTTAATTTATAAACTGGGGTTAAGATGACCTAGCTTACCAAATCGGTACCCCATAGATATCGAACTCTTGTCCTTCAACATGAAGATGATTTGGTACTCTTTTCCCACCAAATTAGATGCACTAATTTCGGTAATGGATCTAGAAAATTTTCTGGAGTGAGATGTTTATTCGGGTGAAATTCATGTGAGACAGGCTATAATTTTTTACTGGTATCGATTTTTCTTTTTCCTTCGAATTTCATGGAGGGCAGCCGCCTCACCTCTGCCCATGAACGGGTCTGCCACTGGTTAATTTTCTTGTCAACGAAGAACAAACATGACATTCAGGGGCTTCTCTAAATTATGCAAGATAAGTCGGCCTTTCATCTTTTGAAAGGGTTGCAGTGAGAGCGAAAGGAAATATAAAATTAATTCCCTTAAAGTAATAACATTGCATGGCACGAAAAAACAATAATTTCTTTAGTTTACTACTTTAATATTATCATATGATTCGCTTGGATGTATGGACCATATATCTTTTCTATTGGAGATAATTGGTGGGTATCTTTTTCTTTGAACTGCTTTCAATGGCGAATTGTCCAACATATGATTATGTATGCCTCTAAATAGATAAACGAACATAAGAAGCTGTAATCAAACGCCTATCCATATTTGGTCTTACCATACTTCAAGATTTTAGTTGTGGGCTGTAATGCATAGTTTATTTGAAACACACACACAAAAAAACAATGTCATTGGGATCTGCCGAGTTGAGTTCATTTGATACGTCAACTGTTTATACAATTATAAATCATTAGCCAAGATTCAAGGCTACCTTATACCTTGATGTCTATGAAATTCTTATTAATTTTACTACACTGCTTTGATATTTTAGTTTTAAATTTGTTGCTCAGATACAACTCAAAAAGGTTTGCCCATCAATCTGAATGATTGGCCTCAACTCAAGAGGAAGAACTGAGAAGCTGCAGATGAAGATCAGATGGACGCTCGTGCACCAGTCAAGCACAGTGAAAGTAATCTGATTTGACTCAGACTATTTGAAAACTGAATTTAAGAACTACTTTTGAGTATGAGGTCATTTACTGTGCAGCTGCGTCATGGATCCTTTATTCTCTTCATTCATTGCATCTTAACTTTTTTAGGATGTGCAGTACGAGCATCTCAATAATATGAAGGTGAGTGGTTGTTATGCAGGGAGACGAATGCTCCTCGGTTGCGTGGCCAGTGGCCAGTTCCACTTTGAATTCTTCCAAGTTCCAACTCGTTAATATGCTAGGCTTTTCATATTTCGCTATTAATGATTCTTTTTTATATGAATGTTCACAAAGAACGCCTGCTTTATGTATTAGTTATCAGACATGCTCGCAAAACAGATGCACCCTCAATTAATTGATATGTACAGTTTTCATTTATAACATTCTTCGTACACTTTACGAACTATTTAATATCCAATCTCTCTCTCTCTCTCTCACACAGAGATATGCGTATCTCCCACCAACGATCTACTTTTCCTCAGTGGCATGTTGGAGTATGCTTGATTGGAGTATGCTTGATGAAATAGTTGCTATTCAACATGCTCGTGCGCATTGCGAACACCCACACAAACAGATGCGCGTATCTTCCATCAACGATGACTCTTTTCCAGTATGTTACAACAACAACTGTCTTTTCCCATAGTCGGCTACATGAATTTTTTATTTTCACACGTGCCATGTTAGGAGTTAACTCAAAATAAGCTATATCATTCTTTGTTGTTTCTTTCCAACACTTTTGTGGTCGTCCTCTACCTCTTTTAATACTTTTCAAATTTAGTTTTTCATACTTTCTTATAAGTTCTTCTTTTGATCTTCTTTTTATATATGTTCAAACCATCTTAAACGATATTCCCTCATTTTATTCTCTATTGGTGCCACTCCTAATTAGTTTCTAACAACTGTATACAGTCTTTTATTGTATGACCACTCATCCATCTCAACATCTTCATTTCTGTCACAAACATCTTTTGTATATATTGATGATTAAGTGCCCAACAATCAGAATCATAAAACATAGCAGGTCTAATTGCTACTCTATAATATTTACCTTTTAACTTTAATGGTATCTTCTTATTACAAAGAATACCTCATGCTCCTCAATATTTTAACCAACCATTATTAATTCTATGAGTAACATCTCATCAATTCTTCCATCACTATGAAAAATTGATCTTAGGTATTTAAAACTTTTTTTTGGGAGATGCAATTTATGCCAATTTTAATTTCTATATCCTCTAAAGTAACCAAATGATCAAACTTACATTCCATATATTTTTTCTTTGTTATAGTAAGTGAGAGGTCTTTACTTTCTAATATTTCTCTCCATAGTTCCAATTTTTAACCCACTAATGTGCATGTCACGCGAGCGCGCACACATGCAAGCGCGCGCACATTCACACATGCACATATATATATATATATATATATATATATATATATATATATATATATAGAGAGAGAGAGAGAGAGAGAGAGAGAGAGAGAGAGAGAGAGAGAGAGAGAGCAGCACACATGGTCAAAAGCTAGTCAAAGTGCTACGTGCTTTCTTGGTCGTATTGTGCGCACACCAGAACAAAAACCCAACGGGAACGCTCCAAAACTGCATAATAAAGCTAACATTATGGTTTGACATCATTCAAATATGTGAATAGCTACTCCTAAGATGTTAATTTTCATGCAACTTTGTATTGACCACCACGCAATTCTGTGGGCCGTGAGACGGATGCTTAACAATGAAATCATGTTTCCAATTACGAAGTAATCCCATTCTAAGTAATTGACAAGGCGATTTATTCTTTATAATAAACCTTTCTTAGAGGTGAGCAGGACGTTCTGTCAATCGGGAAAGGTTTTGACCGCTTTTCCTTTTAGAAAAGAGGTTTAAAGTATCATCCTTGTGCGACGTATGAGCAATGGAGCTCACTCTAAAGTTTAATGAAAAGTCTGTTGGTTGTATTGATAATCCTTCGTACAGCACCTCACCTTGACGACTTGCTTATGCAGCCATGCATGTATCACATCGAAACTGTGATTAAAAGTCAGATGTGTTAGGGATTTACATATCCAGCCTACGTTTCGTATAACATAAACCCAACTCCCCTTCCATTTTCTCAGGTTTTCGTGTCATATTTCCTACTAAATCGCGAAAATCCCATTACAACTGCTTTTGTTTGGTGCTTTAATCTGCTCTTCTGTTGATGAAACTTAGAAGGCATATAATACGTTAAAGAAAAACTCAAATTGACATCTCTGCTGTGATCTCTCTACATACATAACTACATGTACATCTATATATATGTATGTACATGTATATATATATATATATATGTATATACATATATATAGATATACATGTAAATTCGTATGAATGTATCACCTATTGAGAAAATTTTCTTACCAATTCAAACTTCTATCAAGCATATTTTATTTAATATTTTATTATATAATAAAGTTGGACCCTCTTGGCCAAAAATCCTTACACACTTCTTTGACTAATCCATATAAAGAAAGTAAAGGCGTTGCACCTAGGGTGATGCACCAAATCTGACAAAGTAATGACTTTCCCTGGGTTCGTACATAAGGATGCATGAATTGGAGCATAACCCACCTATACGTTTAATTTAAAAAAGGAGAAAAGTCGAAGTATCTTGAGAAAGATATGTAATCTCCCAACATATATTCTTAAGATTCTCAGCATATATTAAAGGTACCGTGCATTATTATTTTAATAGCATACTTTCATTAGTGCACATCAAGTTGGGGCACTGTTTCTGGGAACACTTGGAAGTTGAAAAGATTTGATAAGTTTGTGAGCTGAGAAAGATCTCATAATCCAAGGTTTTCTTTTGATACACAACACTCTAGCTAGATTGAAGGGTTGATGTTCTTCATCACAGTGAAAATCTTTTTCCTGATCTTTCTCGTGGAGCAGGAATCTTTTGGCCGGATCATGTAAAACCTTGTGTTCTTATTTCTTCTCTCGACTTCGCCTTTTTTGTTAACGTTGTGTAATTATATTTGTGCTTCTGGATGGTGTCTGAACATCAAAAATGATTCACAAAAGCATTACAGAGAGGATTGTGAGAAAGGGATTGAGAAACTACATCAAGACCCCGAATTGAAACCTAAATACGCTCTTGCTGTCCACGGAAGGCTGAATTATCCGGATCATAATCGAACGATCTCGTTATGTAAGATCTTGATGGGATCTCGACCTTGATCTTATGCTCCCTAGGCTCTTGCAATAAAGAAAATCTCATCATACACCATGATAATAGTTTTGTTAAAAGATATGAGTTTCATAATCATATTGATCCATGATTAATCATATTAGGGAGGAACGCAAGAGACGTTTATTGGCAAAATGAGGATTCATATGATGTCAGATCCTTGTTGCATTACCTCGTGAAATACGTTCTTGAACTAAATAATCTTGTCATCGACGAAGCTCAAAACAGCATTTCTATATTTTGATGTTCTGTGCAGGCAGACACATCTATAAAATCACAAAGAAATTTACAAAATGAACAATGACTCATTTGGCTAGGGGTCGACTCACAAGTGGAAGGTCATGAGTTCGACACCCCCGGGTTGTACATTGGGCTTTGGCCTCCCCCATCGTGTCAAAAGGGAAAAGTCATAAAGAAACTTTCATTACCACGATTTGAACTTCTACCTATAAAGGGAATTCGAAAAGGTAACAGTTTCACCTAACGTACCCAGAAGTAGCCCGCGAGTCCGGCATCACACATCATGGAAAGGACACGATCGAAAGGGAAAGGAGCCCAGTTATGGTACCGACAAACGTCTTTTTCAGGCATCGCGAATCGCAGTGGGCTGGCATCACCACCAGCTTCGGTTTGCGGGGAATCGGCGAGCACCGACCGCACACCGCTCGTGGGCTCGGCCTGGCTCAGTCCCACGTGGACCAAAGAGATTCATCCACTCGTGACGTGTCATGTGGGCGTGCCAGCCAAAAACTTGCCACGAGCATTTCCACGTGGCTCCCTAGAAGATGTATGAGGATATTCCGTTTGCCGTCACTTTCCTTCGTGGCGGCGCTCCCTTCCGTCGTATCGAATAGAATGCAACAGTTTCTAGCGCCAATGCCCGTTATATTTCTTTTCTAGCTCAAAACGACGGATCACCCAACGTTGTTGAGGTCAGAGAATGCATACGTCTTTCCCAAATTTTAGAAGGGTAAATAAATGAAATATCTGTTACCGCCGTCCCTCCAACGCTTATAAGAAGGCGCAGAGGCATCACTGTCAGTCTCGTCCTCGTCCGTTCTCTCTCTCTCTCTGAAACCATGGCTACCATCCCCAGTGAGAATTGGTGGTGGGTAATCGCTTTACCACCTCTTCTGAGCTCCGAGAACGTGGCAATCCTTTTCCTCACTTATTTTCTCGCGCTTCTATTGAGTGCCCTTCTTGCTTGGTCTCACAGAGGAGGTCCAGCTTGGGGAAACTATTGGAGGGGAACAAGAAGAAACAATGAGAAAGTTATTCCTGGTCCTCGAGGGCTTCCCGTCATAGGAAGCATGGGCCTCATGCGGGGACTGTCCCACCGAAACCTCGCTGAGGCCGCAGCCAAGCATGACGCAACCCGGCTCATGGCGTTCAGCGTCGGAACCACTCGCGCCATTGTAACTTCCCATCCGGACGTCGCCAAGGAGATCCTCCAGGGATCGGCCTTCTGTGACCGGCCGGTGAAGCAGTCAGCATACGGCCTCCTGTTTGACAGGGCTATCGGGTTTGCTCCCTATGGCTCGTACTGGCGCGCGCTCCGTCGAACGGTCGCCGGGCACCTCTTTTGCCCCCGCCGGATTGCGGCCGCCGAGGGACGCCGGCTCGAAATTGCTGCCCTGATCTGTGCCCGGGTCGCCCGGTCTGGGCCCAGGGTCCTGGTGCGGGACGTGCTGAGGCAGGGCTCGGTGGAGCATTTGATGGGCTGTGTGTTTGGACGCGAATTCGGTTTAGTTGGGTCGGATCCGGACACTGTGGAGTTGGGGGAACTGGTCCAGGAGGGGTACGACCTGCTTGGTACGCTTGATCTCGCTGACCACCTGCCTTTCCTAGCCGGGTTCGATCTGCAGAGGATCCGATACCGGTGCTCCCGCATCATCCCCAGAGTGCGTCGGTTCGCGGAGCGTATCATCAATGAGCACCGATCTGTTAATCACCAGAAGCGATTGGACTTCGTGGACGTCTTGCTTTCTCTCACTGGCGATGACAAACTCTCGGATTTGGACATGGTGGCCGTTCTTTGGGTACTCTCTCAATTCTCTATCCATTGCAACTCAGGATATATATATATATATATATATATATCGACTTACATTGAACCAAATATGTGTTTAATTTGGATCAGGAAATGGTCTTCCGGGGTGCGGACACAGTGGCGGTGCTGTGCGAATGGGTGCTAGCCCGGCTGGTTTTGCACCCGGAAGTTCAGGCGAAGGTGCACGAGGAGCTGGACCAAGTGGTGGGGAGGGCGCGCCCCGTGCAGGAATCGGACGTAGCTGGGCTGACCTACCTGCAAGCCGTTGTGAAGGAGGTGCTGAGGCTGCACCCACCGGGCCCACTTCTCTCGTGGGCCCGTCTCTCAACTGAAGACGTCCTCGTTGACGGGTGCCACGTGCCACCTGGTACGACGGCCTTCGTCAACATGTGGGCCATCGGGCGGGATCCGGAACTCTGGACGGACCCGTTCAGGTTCTGGCCGGAGCGGTTCCTACCCTCTGGGCCTGAACCGGATATCAGTGTCCTGGGCTCGGACCTGAGGCTGGCACCATTTGGGTCGGGTCGGAGGAGCTGTCCGGGAAAGGTTCTCAGCCTAGCTGCCGTCCATGCGTGGGTCGCGTCTCTGCTCCACGAATTTACCTGGTCGCCCGCGACCGGGTTGGACCTACCGGTGAATCTCTCAGAGGTGTTAAGGCTCTCATGTGAGATGGCCTCGCCCCTCATTGTCAATGTTCTTTCTCGTCGGACATAGCCACTTCTCGGGTCCTAACTTGTGAATTTCGGGTTGTGTCCTTATCTCTTTTGTGTTTATTACGCATCTTGTGCAATCTTTTTCACAGTAAAAGAGAAAGACTTCCTGCTTCTAAGAAACTGATATTGTTTAAGGGTAAGTTTGGATAGAAACGAATTCCACTAGAAGAGTCTAAACGCCTCAAAAAAGGATAACAGGGTTTTTGGTTTTGTTTCATGTACCAAATATTTTTTTTGGAGTGAGGCGTAAGTGAAACACATTTTGTATTTCACGTTCACAAAGTACTTGTATTTTCTTGAACACAATAACAGACTCGAGAAATTTTCGAACTTCGAATGCATCCTAATTTGGGTTGGGTCTGCCACTGATCGTGGACCAACATGTCACAGTGTGGTGCCAAATAATACCTAGTCCAAAACATGATGGACCCCTTTCTTGGCCGGGTCTTCAAAGTGGGAACTTTGGTGTTGTCCTTGTGTAGGCAGGCATCTTTAGGGGATTATGGATCCAGTGGAGCGGGTCTTATGGCAGATCACCAACAGTGTGTGCATGTTTCCATTGCAAACTCACCATGCGCAGTAAACAGCAAAGATTGAATGCTGTGATGATATGATTTATTATCAGTATGTATGCAGTTTGTCTTTCCCAGCCATGCCACCAAAGCCATAGTTCGTCTATTAAGGATTACGATATAACTAGAGTGAGCGTGTGCCACACACATAGATGAGTCAAACAATGAGCAGTTCATCTTGTTTGGAAACCTAGATGAGACATGGCATTTTTAAGCAATATATATATCCGATCCTGCTCATCATTGATATATCTATTCATACTCATTTTTTTAGTGAAATGAGTATAATTTAAAAGTTTTTGAAAAAAGGTATATAAACAATATTATTATATTTATACTCTCAAAAGTAATAATCGGACATGAACACTGAGCATAATCCAATCACTCTATAAACCTAATTGAGACATGACATTTTCGATCTATATATATATATATTCATGTTTGCATGAACTAGAACTGGATTATTTTACAAGTAAAGGATAAGAAAGGATTTGTATCGAGCATATTCTTATTGGACCGTGGATTGGTCAATCACATTCCTATTGGTGCTTAAGCTCGAAGGTCGGTTCATAAGTCGGCGAATAGGTCTGAAGCAGTAAGGCAAAAGTCAGATTTCTGTTTATAAATAAAACACGACGTGCTTTACCCAAAAAAGGAAAAAGAAGCAGCAGGACATCCCTACCATTCTGGTGCAACTTGAAAGCAAATATAATGTGATATGGACATTAGGGTGTGTGTGTGTGCTGGGGATCAAAGTCTGTGTCTCGTCCTCGTGATGGAAACCAAGAAGACCTCCGTCCCCATTTCTCTGTCTCAGCAAGAACCCCTCAAGGAAAAATTAGATGCTCAAACACATATTGGAGTTCAATTTTCATTTGAAATGAAAACTTAATTTTTGTGGATGCATTTAAATTTGAACATATTATTACAAATGAATATGTGAAACAATGATGATGAGTTCATGAATTGAAGAAAGATATGATATTTTTTTATTTATCATCTCACGTAGTTTGTCTTATTCAATGAGTAACTTTGTAGAACGAATGGGAGAAATGGTCGGGGTCGAGGGACGGGGACCTGCTATTCCTATCTCCACCCTGTTCACCCCTTGTTTCTACTGTCCGAATCCGTCCCATTCAGGATAGATCCTCGCGGGAGTGAGGGATCCCTTCCTCATGAACATATTGGACACTCATTGTTTAATTACTCTTAATTGTATACTTTAGTTGTAAGCAAGCTTGTTGAAGGCACTCCCTTACCATGTTCATCTGTCTCTCTCTCTCTCTCTAGATCATAAACACAAACACAATCTTGTTGGGTTCGTGATGTATGAAGTTCGCGTATTGAAGATTCCCTTGGATTCCTTAGGATAGGATTATACCAACCAATGTTTATATATTTATATTTGACAGTAGCAGCATTATCATATTCTGTAACACATGCTAAGAAGCTAAGAATCAATTATACCCCATAAACTGTGCCAAGAAGTGTCTAATTATGCAACAAATCCTGTCGGTAGTAGATTCATTAAACAACGGCCATGTTCTCAAGAATCCGTATTTGTTTTATGATGAATTGCTTTTGAAAGTGTGAGGCAATCAACAAAATTGTAATCAAATCCACTTGAAGAGCACTTAAACCACCTTATTTGGACAACACAAAAGAGTATGAATGCCTAAATTGTTTTCAGAAAATAGGAGAAATGTTTTCACTGTGGTTTCGATCTCGAGTCGGACTGTGATGCCACTGGAGTAGACCTTCAAGTTGAAGGATGCCATGAATTTAGAAGACAATAGAGAGGCAGCCAAAGCATTATACACCACCACGAACTTATTTCCAGAGGATCAAATGCTTCTTTGGGAGTTAAATGCTAATATAGTACAACACATCGCATGATGGCATATAGACGACTGCACTTAGTGTGAGATAAGGCTTGGTTTTCGTCTTGGTTTGCTTTTGTGAGTAGCGAACTCCAACCAAACCCGTCGAGCTGACTCGACGTGTGATCGACAAGGATTTGGAAGAAACACAATGAGATTCGTCGTACATAGTCATATGGGTCTGATAGCTGACTAGTGATGACACAACTGGACTTGTCCACCTCTAGAAAGCAACATAAAGAGCGCAGCATCTCCATTTGTATAAAGCTTCTGAAAACGACTTCATACCAATTTTATGGAGGAAGACACACCAGTTCGTGCTCATCGACAGAGCCTCTGGTTTATCAGCTTCCATCCAGAGCAGCAGGATCCAAAGATTCATAAGTACTATTATATTCTTCTGTTGCCCAACATTGACCCACCACTTGCAATAAATCGTCACAATGGCGCCCCGAGGGCGAGGGTCCTAGCTTTGGAGTTTTATGTTGGGTTGTTTCACTGCTTGTGCTTGGCGGTTTCTCTGAATTATGAAGAGATAATGCGACAATTATTTTGCCAAAATGGGAATTGCTCATTGCAAGAGAAAACTTTTCCGGCAATCAAATAACCGGCCATTCTTCATTGCATGAAACATCAGAAGTTTTTTTTAAAATTTTTTGAGGACTGGACAAGAGGATTGACCTTATATGACATGAATTTTAATGCTCTTAGTTTTTGAGAGGACCTGATTAGTGAGGACCAGCAAGGGAACAAGCGGGGAGAAGCAAGAATCTACGAATTGAAACCCGGACCCTCTCTATTCTAACTACACAAGATATATCAGCAATTGAACCCTTGACCTGCTATTAGAAGATCTAATGGCCTGCCGCCCACAATATGCTATCACTTAGCCGGTATACGGTCATACATTGCGTGCTTTATCGTGAACAATGATGTAGATATACAGATGCGACTTACCTCTTTGATAGTCAGAATGATTTTCTTCAGCAAATTATGATAATTAGGAAGAAAATCAGTCAACGGTAGTAGATTAGGAAGAAAATCAGTCAATATTAGTAGATTGAGCAACCAACCATTGCGGTAAACCATGACTATTGTACTACGAAAGCCATCCTCCTCACAGTTGCACTATGATATTAGCCACCCAGTAAATGTCTCTCTCTCTCCATCTCGATGGATGATTGACAGCAAACGGCCTAATTTTGATCTCAAGAAAACAAGACTCAAGCTAAATTGTGACGCTTTGACATTTTCTTTTCTACTGAAACAAGATTACGAGTAAATACATACACTACAAGATAATAACGATCATGCGAAGCTATAGATCACCTAGTCTGGAAGACATTCTGGATCATCTCACGCGGTGACTCCCTTGCTGCAGCTTCTAACTGGAAAATCTCATCGGAAGAGAGCCGCCAGCCAAGAGCACCAAGATTATCTTCAGCTTGCCTTACTGATTTCACCCCTGGTATAGGAACAGTACCTTTGCAAATGCACTAATTTATGGCAACCTGCTGCACACAGAGAATCAAGGACATAGATTGGTTGCATACGAAAGACCATTTACTCAGACTTGAATTCCACAGACGCCATCTTTAGATTGGCAGGGGAGAAAAATAGCCCGCCGTTACTCATTATGGATCTAAAAGTAGACTTGTATAATACCAGAAGTCACTGTTTATTGGTCTCTTCTTGGGTCTGCGAAGAAAACAAGGATATTGAGAATTCTGAAATGTTATGCCTTCAACGGCCTTCTTTTTCGATTTTTCCCCTCATTTTTGTGGTTTTCACAGAAGTTTCTCTCATGTCTTGTAAAAGTTACGGCCTTCTTTTTCGATTTTTTCCCTCCTTTTTGTGGTTTTCACAGAAGTTTCTCTCATATCTTGTAAAAGTTCAATTGACAACACCGAGCGACTTTTAGCAAGCAACATATTACAGTGATTGGTATCATTGAAAAGGAGTCATCCAATATATTTCAGTTGGTCTCTAGATACTTCCTGTTCTAGGTATATTATAGAAAGAAAGCAAAATCTAGAGATTAGCACAGACACTAGGAAGATGGACTAAGACATTACCTGGGGTATGGTTTTACCCCTCTTCTGGGCAATCTCTTCTAGAGCGTTAAGCGAAGGCTTTAATCCTGGAAGAATCTGCCTAAAAAGTAAAGACCTGCGGGAAGTAGGGTTATGAGTACAGAGTTCAAAATAATGAGCTTGTGCTAGAGACTTGTCTAAAATCTTCAATTTCAATACTGAATGAGATTAAACAAAATGGGAACCATGCATTGCCTTGGTCCAGCAGGAAGCTTTGATGCCGTATACTTTCCAGTGATTCCGAGCCCAAGAGAATTACAAATGTCCTTCAGCTCCATTTGACTATCATCCATTCTCAATAAGGAAAACTGCACCTGAAATCGGAATATGCACAATTACAAGATGCATAATCTTAGTGTAATCAGCAGCATCCTCCCTACATGCGTGTACAAATGTCTTATCATATACTCTCTCTACTCCACGCATGTACCTGAGCTGAGCATAGTGGAACACCACGGAGCTTCAGATAGTCATGAATCTTAACGAGCTGCTTTGGCCCATAATTGCTCACACAAACTGCACTCACCAAACCCTGCTTCATACATAATGATAAGTACTACAGCCTTGAGTCAACCCATAAAATTAGTTGCTAAACAGTGTCATCTATACAACAGGAGTTTGACTGAAAAAAAAAACAAAGAAGCACAAACCATGCTTTCATAAGAACAGTGCATTTACAGCAAATTTTCAGAGGAATGGTTTCTGTTTATACCAGGACGTTAGGTGCTTATAGAATAGTGAAAAGTGAAGGCTTTTTTTTCTTCTGGTTACAGAGGGAGGCAGAAGCTTAACGTGCACACACACATATGCATGCACTGCACTCAAACTCGCCATCTGCGAGTGGCTATCAGAGAGCCCTACCAGTGAGGTAATGCTCTGGGTGTGAAAAGGGAAGTTATTTGAGAAACAATTGAGATAAACTAAAGAGCCAGTTAAGGAATCTGAAATATATCGTACCTACTTCAGAGAAGAAATTCAAACTTGGAACTTGGAAGTATTACATGTGCATTTTAAGTACTGCTCTCCAAAGAGCAACTCTTCTCAAAACAAAAGGTGCTGGGTTGGAATCAATCCCATGATTCCAATAAGCATGCATGCTCATGCATAAATTACAAATACAGAATGGAATTCAAAATGAGAAATCACATGAATGCACAAAGCAACCGATGATGCAATAAGCAACTGCCGTGGATGTTTACAACTTCCTTGATGTTTTGCCATGCTCGCACATAAGCTATTTGTCTAGTGAACTACAAGTAAGTAGAGAAACATGTCTCATACAGAGTAAATTGAGACAAAATATGAAGTTCAACCATAATATGGAGAGCCTACAAGTTGAGATAAGCACCATCAGAAGAAATAGTAATTGAGACAGATCAGACACCAAATGCATAGAAATAGAGAAAGTAACCTTCTCGTACATTGCCACTAGACCATCCCAGAGAGCTAACTCCAGAAAAGGAGCATAGTTTGCAGTGGACCAATGCAATTGACCTATGCCAATCCGCTCAATTTGCAACCTTTCTAAAGAAGACCTGTGCAATTATATCGTAATAAGTAACATGAATCTTCTCCAGAAAAGAATGCATGCACCATGGAGCATTTGGGATTTCCATGTAACTTCTGAAATATTACAGGATATAAAGACCAAGATTGCATTCTCTACTAAATGGATCTAAAGAACAAGAATGGTACATGGAGTAACATATCATTAAAATATAAGGGAATGTTCCTATTAATGACCAAGTTCATATATATCTATTAAGCAATGAGGGCAAAAAGAGATAGATTGGTCACGGAAATTTTAAAAGAAGCTAACATTGTAAGCGTTGGTTGTGGAATACAGATCAGCACACAACCTTCTAAATCTCCCAAATCTACTGCGAGATGTGCATGCTGTCCATGATGGATGGTCAATGTGACAGTAAATTCGTAAACAACAGAATTGCATACTTGCATGCTTTAACAAACTGCCCTGAAGTGAGCCGCCAAGGGTATGCAGCAAATTTTGAAGCAATAACAATTTTGTCCCCCGTAACCCTTGGTCTTGAAGCACATATCATCAAACCAAGCTGACGACCATGTTAAATCAAATAAAGCAAGAAACGTGTTTTCTAATTTTACTCATATAGAATATTTGGCTGAATGGGCTTAATCACTTAAGTGAGAAACACTAAGCACAAGCACTTGTGACTGACCTTTTTGTTTCAAATTTTCAAAGAGAAAAATGATATAGCATGGTGTTGATTTGACCCTCCAAAATATATTTTATTCATAAGAAAATAGAAGAATACAATAGGAAATGAAGAAGGGTGTCGGCACCCCTTGGCTGCCGCCACTTGCTACCCACATTTTTTCACACACCCTGACCCTAATGACAACATTTTAAATACTACTAATCTAACTTAAAAGACTAAAATACTCCTAATTAGCATTTATAACTGTAAACACCCCGAAATCCCACGAACTTCTCAAATAACCTGATTTTACAAAAGCAGCCCCAAAGGGCTATTTTGAGTTTGGAAACCCAGGAGCCTTTCAGACAAACCCTGTACATATGCTTTAAACTATATATGTTTTAAAATATGTATAATATGGTTTTAAAACATTTTAAAAGATGTTTTGAAACCCCACAAAGCGACTTGACCTGATGAAAGAAGGACCAGAAGAGCGAAAGAGAGCCCAGAACCGGAGCACATATCGAGCCCGCCACATCAACTCTCGCGTTAGATTCATCCCCAGAATCTCGAACATCCAAGCCCTTGTTATTAACAAAACTGTTTGAAATCATCTCCGGAAGGTGAAAACAGAAGCGGACGACAATGTTGGCGAAGACCCAACGCAAGATGGAGTACTGATGCTGTCAGGCCTCGCACAAACCGTTCATTTTGAACATACCCTGAAGGAGTCAGAATTCAGCTTTGGATTGGATCTGGACCATATATATCCAGATCCCAATCTAAACATATATGTGGATTTGGATCCAAAGATCCAATCCAATATCCACATCCATGGCCCACATCACCTTCTCATAAATGGAGGTGGGCCCCACTTGAAATTCACGTGGAATCTTGGGTATGAGAGAGAATGGGGAGGATTAAATGTGAGTGAAATGTGTTAAGCTTGACTTGTGTGTAAAGTTTTGGGGTTAATCATGTGGGTTAGCCTAATGAGTGTGGGTTTAAGCTTGTATGAACCTACACCTAACCTAGGGCTGCACCAACATGATACAACTAGGTTCATGGGCCATGCAAAGGGATGCTCCTAACCCTAACCCTAGCCTAATCCCCCTTACTTAGCCATTTTCCCCTAATCCTTCCCTAATCCCAACCTAATCACCTAACCCACTTCCCTAATCCTCCCCTAAACCTAGCCTAATTCCCCTAATCCCGACCTAATCATAGCCTAAACACCTAACCCACCTCACTAAACCTCACCCTAAACCCAATCCACATAGCTAAGCCCTAAACCACTAAACCAGCCCACTTAAAACCCTAGCACACCATATCCCTAAACCACCTAAGACAAAATATCTGGCCCACCTAAAAGCCCAGCCCACCATATCCCCAAACCACCACCACCTTACCCCTAAACCAGCCCCCCAATACCAGCCCCAACCGACCCCAACAAAACCCTATAAACCCCCCCTAGTGGGCGGGTTTTTCATGTTTTGCTGGGCAGTCGAGCCCTTGCTTTTCCTCTCTCACCCCTTTCTCTCTTCTCTCACCTGCTCCATCTTGGAACCCGCCATCTCTAACTTCCAGCAGCTCCACTCCACGCCACCTCCATTCCCCGACCAGCTCCACTCCATGCCACCGACTCCACTTGCCACCTTCCCTCAACCGGCTGCACCTCGACACCCGCCACCTTCACCAACTAGTCAGCCTTACACTCCGGTTAGTACCCCATCACAACACCACCCTCTCTTCACTCCCCCTCCACTCTTAGCCACTACTTGCCACCCTTCCTTAGCTTATCCTCCACTTCATCCAGTCGGCCACCACCTGCCACCTTCCACCATTCGACCCATCTACCCGACTCCACCACCCGCCACCTTACCTCTCCCTTAGACAACCCCTAACTAACACACCAGCCCTATCTTCCCTTAAGACCTACCCTACTCCTTAGTAACAACCCTAACTAGCTCCCCTTTACCTTCCTTAAGCACCCCCAAACCCAACCAGCCCACCACTCGACTAGCGCCAAGGCGCCACACACCCGCAACACCCTTGCCGTTCGGCCAACACCTCCCTTGCCGCGCCCTTCCGAGGAGCTCCCTCTTGCAGCCCAATGCGACATACCAGCCCAAGCACAAGCAAGTCACGCCCGGACCAGCTATATGTATGTGCCTAACTCGGTCCTTGTTATATAGACTTGCTTATGCTTAATTAAATTTGATACGGGGTTGTAATAATGGAGCGTTGTCTCTCTCCGCTTGTAATAACGTGGTTTGGCACACCCACACACACGTGCACTTGAGCCTAGTCCGCTCTTAGCTGCACACGATTTTGACACACACATGGGCCTAATAAGCCCTTAAGATATAGATATACTTATATAATTTAAGTTGCGTGGGGTTTTGCTTAAGTTGTGTGTGTTGTCTTTCAATTTTCACACTCACACACATTGAGCTTTCGCTCTTATTTTCAAGACCCTAGTAAGGGCCGTGCTATCATTTCCCTTGGGTGTTTTACTTCATGTCGTGTGCGTAGTATTTCATTTCTACACTCACACACATTGAGCTTTCGCTCTTACTCCCAAGACCTTAGTTAAGGCCATATTGCAATTATATTTGGGTTTAATTTCATGTCGTGTGCGTACTATTTCAATTCTACACTCACACACATTGAGCTTTCGCTCTTACTCCCAAGACCTTAGTTAAGGCCATATTGCAATTTATATTTGGGTTTCATTTAAGTCGTGTGAGTTGTCTTTTAATATACACACAACACCCATGCACACGTTGGCGACCTTCGAGCCCATATATATTATAAGTATTTCCCTTTCGGCTATGTCTTTAAGATTTGGGTTTTAAGGTTCAGCAATGTGCGTAGTCTTTACATATATACACGGCACACACTTGCACAATTGAGCCTTTCTGCTCTTAAGATATAGCCATATTTCCCTTTTACAATTTACATTAAGTCATTTCCCTTCCGCATTGTCTTTCAATTTGGGTTTTTCCTTTGGAGTTGCGTGAGTTTGCATTACATATACGCCATACCACGAGTTAGGACGCATATTGCATCAAAGCAAACCCCATACTCCCGCTCAAAATCGCCCCACTTAGGTCACGTGTTCATAACACACACCTAGTTGGCCCGAAAAGAGATAAAAAGAAAGACATAGGCACATGCAAATCCACGTGAAATAAAACTTGAAAACCATACAAAAACAACTCGAATCGAACACCTCAAATATTTTCCTAGGTTATAATGTAAAAAAAAACTCAATTTTCTAAGTGTACATACTGACCCTTGCGCATCAGTGCAAGAAGGTCTGCGACGAAAAGAGCTTGCTTGCTCACAGTCGCTACGTTAGGAGTCAGATTTCAAAATATTTCTTTGCTAGCTTAAGCAAGCTAGTTGACACGCCCTTTTACTTAAATAGGACTTAGACACACGAAAAGATTCGCTTCAGGCCTAAGAACCAGAAGCGAGAACTTTCTACGTCTACAGGATTTGGCACGCTCGGTGGGACGTGAGTCTTTTGAAAATCGAGTCATATTAGAAACCTTGCAAAATTTTTTCCAAAGGTGTCATTTTAACTCCTTTTTTGCACTTTATGCGTAGGATTTTGAAAGCTTGAAAGCATGTCGAAATCAAACCCAAGTGAAGTGTCGAGCCAAGGCTCATGCGCATCAAGTTCTCATTCTAGGAGGGTTTTGAAAAATAAAATCAAACTAGAAGAGATAGAAGATTTGAGAAGGGAATTCGAGGCCAAAATCGATGCTCTTAGCCAAGAGGCTGAAGCAGGCGATTCATGTTCATCGAATGGTGAACAAAAGGCCAAGAAAAGACCTGAAAAACCTCGCAAACATAAAGAGGCCTCCGTAATGAAAGGCAACCAATACCACGAGTCCTTCACACAAAAAGATCGTAAAGCCCTACAGCAACTGCTGAAAGGGCAAAATAAAGAGAAAATGAGTTACGCCTTGTCTGATTTCCTACCTATGGATTACGAAACAGACAATGATGATGAAATATCGAACTTCCATCGGTATGATGGCATGGGAGACCCTAGGTCTCACCTGCAACTTTTCTCACATCGAGCGCATAAGAAGAAAAAGGACTCGATGAAATGGGTGTATTGATTCCCTTTATCCCTTAAAGGCACAGATGCCAAATGGCTGACTTCCTATGATCTAAGCCAGTTCGCTACTTTTGAAGAGTTAGCGAACTGCTTTATGCAAAGATTTGCACATAATGTAGAAGTCACGCCGACTTTAAACACTTTAAGGGATACAAAGCAAGGCATGAACGAAGACGTACATGCCTTCATTATTCGGTGGAGGTCCCTTTTAGGGCAAGTGCGAGAGCCAATATCCGAAGGATGCGCAGTCATGCTCATCTTGGATAATTTTAAAAATGAGCTAAAGGCCTTTCTCTCCCTTTTCGAAACAAATTTAAAGAAAGGGACATACGATCACTTATGGAAAGGAAGTGCCATTTCAAAAACCCGCTTGGAGAAGCCCATCACTTATGGGCTACCCACAATGGACAAAAGGGCAAAACCCCACAAAATCGCCAATGTCTGGGTGGATCCAAGTCCGACGAGCACTTCGAAAAATTAGAAAACAAAAGAGAGAAAAACTTCTAAAAACTTGTTGAAAAATGGGAGTACACTCCGCTAGGGCAACCTGTGTCGGAGGTTCTAGACCTCCTACTTGCCCAGGAAATGATTGAACTCCCCAAAATCCCCGAGGGAGTCACTTCCAAAGGGGGATATTTAAATCACTTTTGCAAGTATGATCGGCTCAAAGGCCATGATACAAAGCGTTGTTTCTCTCTTTTAAACAAAATCGAGAACTTGATAGCGGATGACCGACTCCAGGTCACTGCGGAATCCGAGCCAGCTCAAGCTATCTTTAAAGAACCCTTTCCCAAGCACGCCAGTAGTAGTGAGAAAGGAAAAGAGGTATGTACCCTCACCTTTTCAAAAGATCTAGCGCATTCATCGGAGTCTTGTCGATCCACTTGTGCGTCTACTCTTGTACTTTATAAGAAGCCCGCCCAAGTAATCATTCGGGGACCACCAAGAGCTGAATCCTCGGCTAAACCAGTTTTAAAGATTCAAAGTGCTCCAAAACTCTCGGTTAGAGCTAGTTTAAGTGTGAATCCTAGGTTGGTCGTGGGGGAAGTGAAAAGATCCAAAAGGATCTATCAACCCCCGCACCTACAAAGTGCTAAAAAGGTGGTCAGTGTGTCTGGTCCCTCAAAAGCATGTATTCCTATAGTTCTACCGAAAGCGGATAATAGGAAAATAAAAACCCTTATGATTTCGAAAACCATCTTTTAAAGATTCCTATCCATATGTCCATCCTAGAGTTAATACACACTTCGCCTAGGTATAGACTCGTGCTAGAGAAAATTCTAGAAAGAGCTAAGGTTAGTTCGAACATAACCCCTGAATCCTTGTCTGACCAAGTGGCGTCAATAGGAGCAAAATCGCCCATCACTTTCTCGGAAGATGATGTACATAGACCCTACGAGTCCCATAATCAGGCCCTACATATCGAGGTGGTTCTGAATAACCACTCTCTGGACAGGTGCCTTGTCGATGGGAGAGGAGGGCTCAACATCCTTCCGCTTCATGTGTCGTATCAAATCGGAGTCACCTTGACTTCTGTAAACACAAGTCCCATCGTTATCATTGGATACGATGGGAATGCGTCTAGACCCTTAGGATCGATCGAACTCCCGATGGAAACGGGAGGGATCACACACACGGAGGTGTTCCATGTCTTGGACATCTACCCCCATTATAGCCTGTTGTTGGGAAGGCTCTGGATATATAGCTTGTGCGCTGTGCCATCCACCTTCCACAGGTGTGTCAAGATCCCTTTTAGGGACCAAGTCGTGGTGATCCTAGGTGAGAGTCACCCTCAGCTTCAGGGGATCATAAACTCCTCTTGTTTGTCGAGTTCCCAGGCCCATGAGGTTGACCTGGGGCAGACCGTGATTGAGCCGCCAAGGCTCGTGTTAAACAACCCTAGAAAGGTTGTGTATGTGAAGGGGCCGCCCAAGGTTGGCCTTCTCAATGTCCTGACCCTTTTAGGAAGACCCAAACATCCCTTATTTCCAAAACCCCTAGACAAAAAGCCACACGTGCATGATATGGACGACAACAAGTTCCAGGACCACGATTTGTATTCCAATTTTTCAAAAAATAAGAAATCGTGGAACATGCTGTTGAACATGGGCTATACACCCTATAAAAGTCTAGGGGCACAAAACCAGGGTTTCCTAGAGCCAATCCTTCCTAGGGCCAACCCAAGCCGATATGGGATCGGCTATACTCCCAAAATACCGCCAGAGCCACCCCCTATGACCACCTGGGTCAAGGGTGCCTTGGAGCCTACCCTAGAAGAAACCTACGATTTGGACCTCTTATTCTGAGTCTAACCCGTAGTGTTTTCCCTTTGTAGGTATGATGGATGATCCCTTTTATAAAAATACAAAAAACATTTGGAAAACTCAAAATCGAAAAAATGGAAAAATTGCAAAAACCAAAAACTCGAAAATAGAGTAGTTTGTATAGTTCCTAAAGTTCTTGTTTTGTAAAAACAAAAAAAAATTGAAAATCTACAAAATACCAAAAAGATTTTGTACATAGTTGCTCCTGGTAAGACTTTGTAAAAAGAAAAGGGTTTCGAAAGGAACGTCGTCTGCATAGCCAAACCAAAAATTTCGAAATCAATTGAAATTCCAAGTGTAAAACCAGGTCTTTTGAAAACTCACGCATCAAATTCTCTCAGGTCTATAACCCACGAGAATGATCAAAACCTAGAAGTCGATCCCCTTGAGGAAGATCCCACTTCTGAGCTCCCAGAATTTTATAAAATTCTCGATTTTGAAAGACCTTCCAATTCAGTAGGAGGAGATTTCATAGAGGTGAACCTAGGGAGTAATTCCAATCCCAAACCCATTAAAGTAGGCGCATGTTTGCATGAGCATGAAAGATCAGCATTCGTTGCATTTCTACGAACCTACTTAGATGTGTTTGCATGGACGTATGAAGACATGCCGGGCATAGATCCCAGCATTGTCGAACATCGTCTTCCCTTAGATGTGGATGTAAAACCCATAAAGTAGAAGCTTAGGAAAATACATCCGAATGTACACGCAAAAGTCAAAGAGGGTTTAGAAGATCTGCTAAAAGTCAGATTTATAAAACCCATTGCATATTCTGATTGGTTATCAAACATCGTTGTAGTTCGAAAAACCAGTGGGAAAATTCGAATATGCATCGATTTTAGAAACCTGAATAAAGCTACTCCAAACGATAATTATCCTTTACCAAACATAGATTTGATAGTCGATAGTACTGCAAATCACGAGATGTTTTCGTTTATGGATGGCTATTCAGGGTATAATCAAATTAAATTAAGTCCACGAGATGAGGGTAAGACCGCATTCACAACCCCATGGGGCACGTACTGCTATACAGTCATGCCCTTTGGTTTAAAAAATACCGACGCAACATACCAGAGAGCCATGACCATGATCTTCCATGATCAGATTTATAAGCTCGTAGAAGTGTATGTAGATGATCTCTTGACAAAATCCAAAACCCGATGTACTCATATCGAATGTTTGCAAAAGATTTTCGAAAGGCTTAGGCTTTACAAAGTAAAGCTAAACCCTAAAAAATGTGTATTCGGGGTAGAGTCCGGGAAGCTTCTAGGCTTTATGGTGAGCCAAAGGGGTATAGAAGTCGACCCCTCTAAGTGTCAAGCCATCATAGACATGGCTCCAACCTCCAATCTCACACAAATTTGTAGCCTCCAGGGTCAATTACAGTCCGTTCACCGATTTATATTAAATTTGACAACTAGATGCGAACCCTTCAACAAACTGTTGAGGAAGGGTATGAAATTTTCATGGGATGACGATTGCCAAAAGTCCTTCGAGAGACTAAAGGCATACCTGGTTAATCCACCTGTTTTGAATCCTCCAAAGCAAGGAAAACCTCTTTTGCTTTACATTTCTGTGCATGTGAATGCTTTGGGAGCTCTATTAGCTCAATACGAGAATGACACTCATAAGGAGTATGCCATCTATTATACTTCAAAAACTCTCTTGGCTTACGAAAGGAATTATCAAGCCATGGAGAAGACGTGCTTGGCCCTAGTCTGGGCCTGCCAGAAATTTCGACACTATTTCCTGGATCATGAGATATGGATAGTGTCCAAGCTTGATCCAATCAAGCACTTGTTCGAAAAACCCATTCTCACTGGTAGATTGGGCAAATGGCAACTCCTTCTAATGGAGTATGACCTGAAATACCATCACTAGATCTCCGTTAAGGGGCAAGCCCTAGCTGATTACGTGGCTGAGTTCCTCATGGAGGACGCATACCCCACATTTGATGAAATGCCTGATGAAGGCATATTGCAAAACCACTTTCGAAACCACATTTTGGCAAATTCTTTCGAAAACCAAGTGTGGAAGATGCACTTCGATGGGGCACGAAACCAACGAGGGGCTGGTGTTGGGTCATCCTCATATCCCCTGAAAAGAGCGAGATGCCCATAGCAATCTGCCTAGATTTCGAATGTTCCAACAACATAGCTGAGTATGAAGCACTCATACAAGGCTTAAGGATTTCGAAAACTCTAGGGGCATCATACATCAAGGTCTTTGGAGATTCGCTCCTTGTTATAAACAAAGTTTTGAAAATTTGGTAAGTACGTAATGAAAAACTCCATCCATATCACGAGTTGGCTACTCGATTGGTTGAGTCATTCCAATCGTGTAGACTCACACACGTAGGAAGAGAGGATAATGGCATTGCCGACGCCCTCTCCTCCTTGGGTTCAGCCCTAAAGGTCGATCCCATTTCGGGAACTCGATTCTTAGAAATATCTTGGCTCGATTTGGGGTTCCACGAGACCTTATGTCCGATAATGGCACCCTATTCAAAAACGAGCGGATGGTTAAATTATGCAACACGTATGGCATAACTCACCACTTCTCCTCGCCCTACTACCCTCAAGGCAACGGCCAAGCCGAAGCCATGAACAAGACTCTCATTAATATAATTGAGAAGACTTTAGAGAAGGGTAGGACATGGCACGAGAAGCTGGATGAAGCCTTATGGGCTTACATATCCCTAAACCACCTAAGACAAAATATCTGGCCCACCTAAAAGCCCAGCCCACCATATCCCCAAACCACCACCACCTTACCCCTAAACCAGCCCCCAATACCAGCCCCAACCGACCCCAACAAAACCCTATAAACCCCCCCTAGTGGGCGGGTTTTTCATGTTTTGTTGGGCAGCCGAGCCCTTGCTTTTCCTCTCTCACCCCTTTCTCTCTTCTCTCACCTGCTCCATCTTAGAACCCGCCACCTCTAACTTCCAGCAGCTCCACTCCATGCCACCTCCATTCCCCGGCCAGCTCCACTCCACGCCACCGACTCCACTCCACGCCACCGACTCCACCTGCCACCTTCCCTCAACCGACTGCACCTCGACACCCGCCACCTTCACCAACCAACCAGCCTTACACTACGGTTAGTACCCCATCACAACACCACCCTCTCTTCACTCCCCCTCCACTATTAGCCACCACCCGCCACCCTTTCTTAGCTTATCCTCCACTTCATCCAACCGGCTACCACCTGCCACCTTCCACCATTCGGCCCATCTACCCGACTCCACCACCCGCCACCTTACCTCTCTCTTAGACAGCTCCTAACTAACATACCAGCCCTACCTTCCTTTAAGACCTGCCCTACTCCTTAGTAACAGCCCTAACTAGCTCCCCTTTACCTTCCTTAAGCACCCCCAAACCTAGCCAGCTCACCATTCGGCTAGCGCCAAGGTGCCACACACCCACAACACCCTTTTCGTTCGGCAAGCACCTCCCTTGCCGCGCCCTTCCGAGGAGTTCCCTCTTGCAGCCCAATGCGACATACCAGCCCAAGCGCAAGCAAGTCACGCCCGGATCAGCTATACGTAAGTGCCTAACTCGGTCCTTGTTATATAGACTTGCTTATGCTTAATTAAATTTGATACGGGGTTGTAATAATGGAGCGTTGTCTCCCCCCGCTTGTAATAACGTGGTTTGGCACACCCACACACACGTGCACTTGAGCCTAGTCCGCTCTTAGCTGCACATGATTTTGACACACACATGGGCCTAATCAGCCCTTAAGATATAGATATACTTATATAATTTAAGTTGCGTGGGGTTTTGCTTAAGTTGTGTGTGTTGTCTTTCTATTTTTACACTCACACACATTGAGCTTTCGCTCTTATTTTCAAGACCCTAGTAAGGGCCGTGCTATCATTTCCCTTGGGTGTTTTACTTCATGTCGTGTGCGTAGTATTTCATTTCTACACTCACACACATTGAGCTTTCACTCTTACTCCCAAGACCTTAGTTAAGGCCATATTGCAATTTATATTTGGGATTCATTTAAGTCATGTGAGTTGTCTTTCAATATACACACAACACCCACGCACACGTTGGCGGCCTTCGGGCCCATATATATTATAAGTATTTCCCTTTCGGCTATGTCTTTAAGATTTAGGTTTTAAGGTTCAGCAGTGTGTAGTCTTTACATATATATACGACACACACTTGCACAATTGGGCCTTTCCGCTCTTAAGATATAGCCATATTTCCCTTTTGCAATTTACATTAAGTCATTTGCCTTCTGCATTGTCTTTCAATTCGGGTTTTCCCTTTGGAGTTGCGTGAGTTTGCATTGCATATATGCCATACCATGAGTTAGGACGCATATTGCATCAAAGCAAACCCTATACTCCCACTCAAAATCGCCCCACTTAGGTCACGTGTTCATAACACACACCTAGTTGGCTCAAAAAGGGATAAAAAGAAAGACATAGGCACGTGCAAATCCACGTGAAATAAAACTTGAAAACCATATAAAAACAACCCGAATCGAACACCTCAAATATTTTCCTAGGTTATAATGTCAAAAAAAACTCAATTTTCTAAGCGTACAGGCTGACCCTTGCGCATCAGTGCAAGAAGGTCTGTGACGAAAAGAGCTTGCTTGCTCACAGTCGCCACGTTAGGATTCAGATTTCAAAATATTTCTTCGCTAGCTTAAGCAAGCTAGTTGGCACACCCTTTTGCTTAAATAGGACTTAGACACACGAAAAGATTCGCTTCAGGCCTAAGAAACAGAAGCGGAAACTTTCTGTGTCTACAATAACCTTTTTGGGTAGATGAGTATCCTAGAAAAATACATTTAATCGCTCTAGCATCTAATTTATCCCTTAATCCACGATGAACATGTACAAAACAAGTACAACCAAACACTCTTGGGAGCAAATGAAATTGTTTATGAGAGAGACATAATAAATGAAATGAAGTATCTCGATGGAGTACACTGCTGGGCATTCAATTTATCAGGAAGACTATAGTTAAAACTGCTTCACCCCAATAGTATTTAGGAGCATTACATCCAATGAGAAGTGTCCTTGCAACTTCTAATATATGTATATTCTTTATTCTTTCTCTCTATAACCCCATTCTGTTGAGGAGAATGAGCACATGAAGTCTGATGCAAGATTTCCTGTGTTAGAAAGTATGAATTAAGGGATTGAGATATAAACTCACCCCATTATCACTACGGAAAACTCTTATAGCTCTCTGAAATTGAGTATGTACAAATTAGCAGTATATTGGAAGAATATTCTTCACTTCATCTTTGGTTTTCATAAGATATATCATTGTGAATCTAGTGCAATCATCAATAAAGGAAACAAAATACTTATATCCATGCACAAATGTAGTAGAGCAATAGCTCCAAATATTCGAATGAACAATCTCAAAAGGAATAACAGATTTGTCTTCTCTTAAAGGAAAAGAAACATGATGATGCTTAGCCTTTTGGCAAGTCTCACAATTTAAATTCAAATTATTACAATCCTTAAATTTTGGCAGTAACATTCTCAGCTTAGATAATGGTAAATGTCCCAATCTTTGATGCCATCGAGATTTGTCCTCTTTTTGTTTCCTGGTGATCACAATTGATTGCAGTGCTGCTCCTTTATGATCATCGCAGAAATATAAGCCTCTTCTCACACTACCCTGTCCAAAGATTCTCCTCATCTGCATCTCTTCAAAGTAACACCCAGTAGAATCAAATATTATACTACATTTTTTATCTCTAGTCATAGCAAACACAGACAATAAGTTGACTGAGATATTTGGAACATGTAGGACATTCTTTAAGATACCAAACGAAGTAGTAATACTTCCTTTTCCAACTATGGGAGTATAGGAACCATCTGTGAGTTTTATATTAATGCTGTCTTGAGACAATTCATAATTATAAAAAAACTCTCTTTGACTGATCATATGATCTGTCACACCTGAATCAATAACCCAAATATGTGAATAAGAAGAACCAATATTACCTTGAGTAAGAAAAGAAAAAGGATATGCCACCGTAGCTTGAGGATCACTGTGAGATGATGTAGACGCAGATTGAGAATAAGTTAGTCTGGCTTTAAGGAGTTCAATTTCTTTCTTCATATCTGCTAATGAGGTCATACTATTATCATTCCTTGGTTTCTCTGTCTGATCACTGCTGAAATAAGCTCTATTGGATCGATTCTGATTCTGAAACTGAGTAGGTACTCCAACTAATTTCCAACATATTTCCCTCGTATGGCATGATTTTCCACAATGTGAACAGATTAACTTATCCTTGTCATTAGAAGTGGTCCCAGATCTTCCTCTGCCTCGTTGATAACCTTCTCTCCCACTAGAAAAAGTGGGAGTAGATGTACCTCTTCCTACGAATACTGAAGTTTCTAATATATTCACTTTGGTTTCCTTTTCTAGTTGCTTTCTGTACTCTTCACGAAGTAGGAGAGAATATACTGTACTCAATGGTGAGAGTTCTTCTCTACTAAGAATATTGTTCTTAACAGCTCACCAGTGCATTTTCTTTTCTCTATCTAGAATAAAAAGGATCTATACTTGAAGGTTGAGTTACTTCATCCGTTATGTAATCCCAATGCCCCCTGGCCATAATTGCCAGTTCAATTGAACGAGCCCACTGAAAATAATTTTTTTAATCTAATTTCAGATTGGTTATCTAGAACCCTTCATTTTTATTTGTAAAACACAGTTCATTTGTATCACCCATATTGGTTCTTTCCATGAATATTTCCAAGGTAATCCTTATTTTTTTTAATCACCTACAATTTAAATTAAATACACTTGAAACATGATCAAATTATCTGTGTGTGTATGAAATATACCAAGGGACTGAAATACCCTAAGAATCTGTTTCTCACTTCAAGAACCCGTGAACCCTAAGTTACTTGTGCATTACCCTCTGTTATGTACTTCATAAAATCGTGAAACACGATATGAAGAAGAAACAGAATACCGATGTAATCTACAAAATCACTAATAGAATTTGCACTTCACCAATTCCTTAATCTCAATATGAAATATGCAAATAACGGTATCTTCAATTCAATGGATAGAATCCTCTCCTTTTATGGATTCTTTCTATGATCATTAAAATAGAAGAAAACATTCAACCAAACAATCAAATAGGCTTACGATTTTGGTTGAATCTACTTAATCGGCATGAGAACACTTCATGATGGCTGAAACTTCACGATTAGGCTCTGATACTATATTGATTTGACCCTCTAAAATATATTTTATTTATCAAAAAACAGAAGAATATAAGAGGAAATGAAGAAGGGTGCAGGTCGGCACCCCTTAGCTGCCGCCATCTGCTGCCCATGTTTTTTCACACATCCTAACCCTAATGACAACATTTTAAATTTCCCAAGCAGCTTTCCGCTTTTACCATGATTAAGTCAGACATATGTAAAGGGTGAACAACACAAGAATGAGTTTGGTGGCTTGACTTCTTTAATAAATTTCCCATGCAGCTTTCTACTTTGCCCATTGAGTCTGCTAGTTCCAAAAGAATCTGGTGTATCAAAATGGTTTATTCAAGTGTGAAGAAAGCAAGAACTCATTTCACACAACACCTAGGGGATAAAAGAAAGAAGAAGCCACCTTCTTTTTATTTTATCATCTTTCCTCCCATTATACATATACATTATATAAGATCGGGGTTAGGTGTCTTCAAAATCATTACTCTGTTATCGAATGTAGCTTTCGCCTGGAAAAGATACATATATAACTAATGTAATAAGAGAATACTACGGGTCCGAAAAATTATGTGATTTATGAAGTACTCCAATTATGAAAAGCTGTCAAAGTTAGAGCAAAACTATCTTGTACTTGTGTTGGGCCACAATGACGTTGAACTCCAATAACATGAAAAGGGATTCATGGTTCATAGAGTCACACTAATATTTTATCGTAGAGTACTAACATCATGAAAATTGAATTTATAGATGGAGAAACAAGGATAAGCTTTGACCTACCATCACCAAAATCCTCCAAAGCAAAATATCATGAACGACAGTAAAAGGGAAAAGGTAAAAGAAAAATTGAAAATCGAAATAAGAAAACACAATTGTGGGATTCGATCCTTGTGTTCCTTCCTTTTAACCTTTTGTCTTTTGTCATTTGATTATGGTGCCTTTTAATTGGTGAGTTTTCCATATTTGATGAGGTCTAGAGAGGATTCACTTAGTGTTGCAGTCGTTTGTTTCTTTGGGCTTTCTTGTCATGCTCATTTATGGTGGCTTTAGATAAGAGATTCTAATTTGCCTTGGGGCACTTGAAGAAGATGTTGACACAGGGTAGTCATTGTGGTTTTTGGTTTCTAAGAGTTGGGTATGTAAATCTCATAACATGTTGGAATTTGTAAACACCCAAAAATTTTCAAATGTTTTCAAAAACTTCGGAATTTCCAAAAACCAGTTTAAAACCTTTATGAACTTTTAAATTCAAAAACACCTCAAATTTTAAAGTTTAAATATTTTTGAAAATACTTTAAAGGTTTTAAATTCGAGTTAAAGCAACCCATAAGTTTCGAATCAAGTGAAGATCCAATTCGAGCCTTGGTCCCCAGAAAGCATAAAACGTCAATCCAAAGCAAGTCTTGGCCGGCTAATATAAGCTCAATGGAACCAAGATCATGATGCAATGAAGCCCAAGACTAGATCAACCAGATCAAGTCTAAATTCCATCGCATCTCATGAAGGAGTTCAAGTCAAATGAAGCAAATGCCAAGACACACTTGACTTGGAACAAGACCACAATGCAATTCAAGACCCAGCCATGATCAACTCCAACTCAATACAAAGACCGAGTATATGGAGTTAATTTACCAAATACAAGTTCAAAGAAAAATCGACCCAATCAAGATAGAATCCTCTTTCATCGAAGGCATGAAGTAAATCAAGAAGAGGATCAATAGGTGAAGTCCAAATCAAAGCAGGAACCGAGTCATTCAAATGTGCTTGGCTGAAAGAGCCTAGCCATTGCTCGACCAACTCAGACTTGGCAAGGATCGACTACAACAAATTGAAAGGGCCACCTTCAAAGTCGCACCAAGATTCAATTGTAGGCCGCCCCAAGACTCAAAACCGAATGCATCCAAGTTATGAAGACTCGCCCTATGAACCAAGGTCCTAATCAAGGCTAAAACGGCTGCATCATGACCAGCCCACATGGGCTGGCCTATGTTGACTCAAGGGGGACAACAAGGAGCTGGTTTGGAATGGATCAAACCCACCAAAGACCTGCTCCAGCCTGCCCTATAGAATCACTTAGAACCAACGCCCCTTGGCCTATAAAAAGGGCCAAGAGGGGGGTGGGTTCCTCATCTTGGAGAGTTTGGAAAGTGAGGCTGCTCAAAAGGGATTGTGTGAGAGTTAGGTGAAGGAAATTCTAACGAAGGAAGGGACGTCCAATTGTGGGTTCAAGCAAGGGGTAGACAGGTGAGAGTGTGGGAGATAGAAGATAGAAGAAGGAGCATTAAGCATAGGCCAGATTCATTCTTGAATCCCGACCATCTTGTATTACAAACTCGAGTAAGTGTTGTTTGGTTCAATTCAATTCTTATCCTCTTCCTTAAATTTCAATAAATTGGGGTTGTAATAATGGAGCTCAATCTCCCCCCACGTTGTAATAGTGATTAGAATTCATTGCTTTATATTTCAATTGATGGATGATTCACTATTGCACACATGCACTCCATGTGTTTGATTGCTATTCTACTCCAATATATTCTATAATCACTCTATACTTCTAATTCCCTCTATGCTTAAGCTAATATATACATCTCAATTCGCGTGAGTTTTAATTCGGGACGTAGAGTGGATGCAATTTCAATTCGCATGAGTTTCAATTCGTGATGTAGAGTGGGTGCAATTTAAATTCGGGTGAGTTTGCATCATTACATTCCTAAAAACCGAAAACAGGATTTCCAGCATCTCTGTATATGCTTCTTCCTGTAATTTTAATTTCTTGATTCTTGTTCTGATTGGACTGAAACTTGGCATACATGTTTCATACAGATTATGACACATTAAATAAAATTTGCAAGAATTTTAGGGCCGTCTAATTCTGTGATAAAATTGAGAAAAGACCGAAGCACTTTCTAAACACTCGTTGCACAGTCAGATTTTCCAAAACAGAGGTTGGGTAAAAGTCTCATATCTCTATCCATAGGAATCCAATTCACGTGATTTTTGATGCATTGGAAAGCTGACATCTATAGCTTTCCAACAACCAAAATCATTAAATTCGAAATTCGGATCACAAAGATACAAACTCATCTTTGAGCCTCTGTATTTTTGGGACAGAGTAATTCCGATTCAGTAAGTCAGGTCCATTCAAACATTTAATTTTGATTCAATATGTCTTGAAATTCAAATCTTTAAAAGGCACAGGGTTCCACACTACCAACTTTGTTTGCTAAAATTTTGAAAATTTTTGAAGACCTGTAGCACATTTAGATCGACTTTAGAATCAAGCCCTGAAAACAGAAAACTCTGTTTTTCAGGACTTGTTCGTTTCAAACATTGAATCAAAAGTACACAAACCAAATTCTTTCAAAACACTGGTTGTTCGGGTGATTTGAAGCAAAACCTGTTTGCAAATTGTAGTTTCTAAGTGCTTAAATTGCACCTTGAGCGTCAGTTTAAGAAGGTTTAAGTGAAAAGAGTTCGCTTGCCTACAATAGCCGAAAAGAGTCAGAAATATTTCAAATCTTTGTTAGTTTATGTAAACTAGCTGGCATTCTCGCACAAGCGTAGATACGAAAAAGTTCACTTCGAGTTTTCTATAGCTTGGGAGTGAAAATTTTCATGTTTACAAATTTCAATGATTCTGGGGGCATTGGCTTACTTGATATGGAATTTCCTATCTCTCGATGATGATTCAAGATTTACAAGGTTAAGTGAAGTGGGTCTGTGTGGTTGAGGAACATTTTATATATATATATATATATTCAGAGTGAGAATAGAAGTTAAGAGAGAGAGCAAAAGCAAAAGGGTAGAGGGGAAGGCTTGGGGTTTTGATGCAATGGAGTCCTTGGAGCTTCAAGATTTTCAGACATGCTGGAACCAATTTCCAAGTCTTCTGTCCTTTCAAGCTTAGTAACTGGCGAACAGGTGCGATGTCAATACCTTAAGCTTGGCTCCATGATGAAAAGGAATTTGCCTTTCAAATGAAAAGGAGTTTTGGTTTGGTTGTCATAATGTTTGGAGTAGCTAAACCTCTTGAGCATAAGAGGCACCTCTATAGATGAGGGGTCTAATCCTTTTTAGTATAATGTATTTAGTACACCTTGCATATTTCATATACTGACAGCTGAGGATTGTGTCAGTGGACTAGACAATAAACCGGGTTCTTCTTACAATTGCAATCATGTAAAGGACATGCTCCCTAAGAGCATTGTATGGGGCGAGGATCTTAATTAAGAATCCAAACACTTTCATAGCTGCTTTTGATAAAGTCTTCATTGGATCTAAGTTTCTAACTACACAATATGGGGTTTCAGATGGTTTGTTGTTCTGCATGTTGAAATGAGGAAAGATGAAAGACACATTGATCTTAGATCTACCAATAATATCAGAAGCTGTTTTCTTTAGCCTTGTGAAATTCTGAAAATTGAACCTTTATGCTGATTGAGGAGATAATATAGTGGGAAACCATACCCTACAACAACAAGAAACAACAATTTTCCCATGCTAAATGGGGTCGTCTAGATGGAAGTGGGAAACAGTACCATTAAAACAAAACTTGGAGATGGTGGATGCAGTCTGATGGTGGTTTGTTCGGCTGGAAACAAAGGCCGAATGTCCTAGGATTCTTATTCACCTTATTGTGATGACCTATTTAAATGATGACTAGTTAATCATTTATCTGTCCAACTTAGTGTTGGAAAATGCTTGATTTTAAGTCCCACTGATTTTTGTCTGACGTGGAATCTTTTCTCTGCTATTTAGAGATTGATGATGACATAATTTAATTCTTTGTCAGTTGTATTACTTTTCTTTTCCTTTACTTTGTTTTTCCCTTCACGAGGAGTTGTAACATAGGCCTCCATGAATGGGCATGAACAGATGCACCATCCAAATACTTTTTACAAGTCTAACTCTGCTTAACACTTTTGGGAGACCATACAACCACTTCAGTTTCATATGTTCTTGGATTTGGGAACACTTTAATGCTTTCAGCCTTTCACAAATCCAGCCATCGGAGTGATGTGGAATAGCAGAAATTGGTTGTGCATCAGAACACTTTTATCCTGGACCATTGATCAGCGCGCATGGTGACACTCCCTCATGAAAGATTTATTTGTAACATATTCAATAACTTCATATTCATTCAGGAATTCATCTCCGTAAACAATATAGATCAATGTATATGCGTTTCAGAATTAGAGATACAGATTAGTTTATATCAACTTATCTTATAGTCTGCCTTCTTCAGAAAGTTGAGTGTATGCATATATGATTGGATTCACAGTGCGTTGCTTTGTTAGTTTGTGTAAGTTGCAAGTTTCTTCCTTGCGCAAAAGTAGGTGATCTCATAGTTGACCACATTTTTAGCAGGAGTGAGGCACCACTTAAGTAGCATAAACACTGCTTGGCTAGCAGTTAATAGCAAGCACGTAGAGATACTCCAACCCTGATGCGACCCAAGTTAGGATCGGTGACTATTTCACTTTGTTAGTGCCATTCAAGAGTAGAATTGGTTTTATGCCAAGACACGTGCATCATCAAGAAATGTTAAATTTGGACGCCACTGATTTGTTATAGGTTTCAGATTCTGAGCAATATGAAGTGAAGATTTCAGCTGTATTGCAATAAGAAATCAGCATATCCTATCTACCGGTCTGTTGATACAGCATTTCCTTCTTTCTTTCCTCCTTGACTTGTAGAATTGTGGAACATCTCTTGATTTCTTTGTCTATTTTGCATGTCAAATTCTCTTCCTTGACTCCCTTATCACATGAGGTGATAGTACTGATATTTTTCATCAAGAGAGATGATTATGTTGCTCTTACAGATGCATAAAAGGGTTTTCTAAACGCACAACCCATCATACTTGAAAACGAATAGCTAATAGCTATAACTGCTTGTAAAGTTGTAATGTGTTTATGATATCATAATTCAAGAAAGCTTCGCGTATTTTGGCATTCTTATAACTTGGGAGTTATGGAGTTCTTGAATGAGGTATTGTGTGGGTGCATAACAACCATGATTTGCATTTGTAATTGGAAGGTTCATAATGGTGCAATGTTGATGAACCGTGTGATCTTTTTCATCATGAAGGCTTTCTTTTGAATTGATTTTATGAATTTATGATATTGTAGAATTTTGTTACATGCATTGTGCAGTCTGTTAATGAGTTTTATGTAACTGTCAAATTTCTGCTCGAAAAACAGCCTTTTCTGACGTGGAATAGGTTTTAGGGCCTCCATAAGAACCTATTGGAGGAACTAGAGCAGGCCTTCCCTGAAGAAGTGGAGGTTTATAGAGAAAAAACGAGCAACTTCTGCTGCTGTAAGTTTCGGATCACAACCTGAGCACAATTAATTGCATGTATGTAATTAGCCTAATCTGTACGATAGTCATGTTGCTGTAAGTAGGTTGATGGAGAAAAAATCAAGATGGTCCACTGCTATACTCACTTCTCATCCTTGTGTTTTTTGTATGTTGTCATGCGTAGTTTTTAGCTGATTAGTGAGTGATATTCTGTAATGTTTTGTATGCTGATTGATGATTAATGAAAGAACTAAAAGGCATAACTATGATGTGAATGGTAAGCTTGGCAGTCAACATACACACACACTCACACGAGCTGATTCATTGTCAATGCAGGAATAGAAAAGATTAGTGCAGACGCAGATCATTTTACTATACGGCGACATGAAGCACAAAGAGCGGTGATTGATACAATTCCTGTTGAATTCTATAACAATGGTATCTCAGATGTACTCATCGTAATTGAATGAACATATTATGTTAGTGCTCAATTTTGTAGTTGTTATGCAGCTGGTTACTTCATCATCTTATGCCTTTTCTTTGACGTGCAGATTCTCGCATGAAGTTCTTTTACCCGTGTAAAGTGGGGTGAGCTGCAGGATGGGAGCGGTCGCCTTGTAAATTTGATCCTTTAACTTTCCTCTGACTGTCAAGGCTTACAGTTTCTAAGCTGCGTATCTCTGCCTTGCATGAGTTTATACGTGTGATTTGCTTTGTGTCATTCTTCATTTCATCTAATTTTTCCCTCTTTCATGAGATATTGGCCGCCACTTTGTCGAACAAAAGTGGTCTCGGAACTCTCTCTCTCTCTCTCTCTCTCTCTCTCTCAGCACAACAGACGCATATCGAACTTACAGCATCTGGATAATATAGGATATCTACGATTAAGATTTTGGTAATCATCATGAATGACTAGAATCTTTCTTGCATGTATTAGGCAAGATGGGTTTGGACAGACCCCTACCAGGTGCACATCTGGGTATGAGCTCCAGACCTAGCGTTGGACCCAACCCACTGGTGTGCTTGCCGCCCCTTTGAGGCAAAAAAACAGAGAGAAAAAGGAAAGAAGCCGCTAGAGCCTTACGTAGTATTCTGTAATCGTTCATAAGGTGATTGAATCCTTGTGTCTGCTACTGAGTGTTGAGTGCTTGGTAGGTTCTATCATCTGACACCACAAGCAATCATGCCTGTCTTGGAAAAAGGCATCTGGACGGCTAGGACTTGCTAATACAAGGCAGCAAGCCATCCATATCAGTTTATCTCAACTTGAGAGAGAACTCCATCACTCTGAGATAGCGATTCTTTTGGGCGTGTTATTATTTCTTTATTTTCTTGATATTCAAGCTGGGGTCAGCCCTGTCATGGTTTCATATCATTGAATTACAGCGTCTACCATCTAACTTCTCCAACATTCACGCTAAATCTCCATTTGGCTGCCGCTCTAATGTGAAAGACAGACTAGTCGGACATCGTATTGCCGGATGATGAGCTCAATTTGTTCACCAAACGAACGAAGACCGGACGGACATTCACTATCATAATCACAGAAGCGTGAAGGATCAAAATGTTACAGGAGACGGGTGGGATGGCCCCTCATAATGATTGAGATGTTTTTTGTTCTTTTCCTAATCTGTCATATTCCTCCGGCTGAATTAAGACTGGAGCTGCTCGTTCACTTTCAAAGGTCTCATTCGTTCATTATTGTTCGGTATATTCCTTGCTAGTGCCATCATATCACCGACGTCGACCGAGTTCTGATTAAATCTAATTCTTTTTAGGTGATCGAGATGGGGCCAGATCACGTAAAAGATAACTAAATTGCCGCTTGATCAGCTACAATCAGATGCCGTAAGAAGCTTGGTTCTTCCACCCATGTCTTGATCTCTGATTCTAAACCAAGGGTCTGTTCCGCAATGACATGTGCACATCCATTACCCTCTCTGCTGGTGTGGGTGAAAAGCAATTCTCGTTCTCGGTGTAGTAGCCTCTCTATGCTTTTAAAGATAGTGCTTTGGTTCCCCTTCAAAAAAATAAATAAATAGTGCTTTTGTTTGGTGGGCAGTCTCTGGTTCTCCTGAAGCCATCCTGGTAGCTGAAGAGCACCACTTTCTTCTTTCCTTTTCTTTTTTGGTTAGGAAGTCTGATACACACAAATTCATGCACCCGTCGGGGAATCAAACTCGCCACCTGCGAGTTGAGCTAACACTCTGGGTGCAAAGAGCATCAACTTTCTATTATCACCTTTTTTGAACTCATGTTCCACGCTACTTCCAAATCCGTCAAAATGCCCCATTCTTCTGCAACTCTAGCCAAACACCATCTTGTCTTCTTTGAGAAGCCACCAATCCACTTCCGTTGATGGTCTCTCTGCTGATAATTGATTTACCTTTGTTCGTGCGATCGCAATTATCTTTGATTCATCCTATGCCCCATTCATTTGGCGTGCTATGTGCGAGTTTACCACCTCTGCTTTGGATTTGGCCGCTTCTATATTCGTTGCGAAGGCGTGGGTTCTCATTGCCAAGCTTTCATGGGAGTCGCACGTGTTATTAAGAGTTCTTCATTCCTTTGTTTTCACAACAACCAGCAACTTGCTCCGAATGAAATTCTCCATTAAGATCTACTTCAAAGTTACTAAAAGGCTAATCTGGGATTAATTCTTATTCCAAATGCACGTGTGTCAACTAATAAGCCAAACTGTTTCCACCGACCAAGAACTTTTTCCTTCTCCGTCATTTTGCATTATCAAAATTGCCTTCGATGGTTCAAATATCTGCAGATGTATTGGCTGCACTACGCAGTTGGATCAATGTCATCATTCTCTATCCTTGCGAAGCTCATCGTTTTCTTTCCTAACGTTCACTTAAAGAGAGATTTCCAAATGGTAGTTTTCTATGGAAACCTGTATCTTTTGGACAAATAAAAAGACTGAAAAATAATAGGTTGATCTTATAGTGAAATAAGTTTTATTATTAGTTTTTCTCATGAAAGTAGAAAACTACTTAACAGATACTTAAAATAAGCAGAAATTCTGAGAAATATAATGCTGAACTTGCTTAAAATTAAAAAAAAGTTTATTATTTATCTTTTCCAGTATTCTTGTCATCAAATTCTCGCATGTTTTTCCTAATATATACACCCGCACACACACATTCGTGCACATAATACGCACAGACACATGTAGTTTTTGAAAACAAAAAGGTTGATGGATTGGAATGTTGCCGAATAACAGTGACTGTTTAAACTTTTGAAGGTATCTCAACTTGTGTGATCCTGAACAGTGGCAGATCAAGAAACTTCTTGAGGGTGGGGCAATAGGCCACTGTTACTATATTATGATAGATAGAAAATCTTTCGGGTGGGGGTGATTGTTTGTGCTAAAGCCCCAAGCTTGAGCTATACTCTTAATGTCCCATCTTACATTAATATCATTCGCCATCGATCCTGAATAAATACCTGTATAGCAGTCAGGGCATTAACCCACCTGGCACGGATTTGGACTCCACCAGACGCTGGGTATGAGTTCAACTCCCGGCGAGTGCATTCTTGTCTTGGGCCTCCCCGTTGTAACGAAAAGAAAGTACATGTATAGGATCTAATTTCTTCAACTTTTAGAATTTTTGTATGTATGTTTTGCATGCTCCACTTAAATTTTAGGCATAGTGGACATTGAAGTTTCATCAATTTTTGTGTTGCATCACTGATGACAAGTTTATCTCCACAGAATACGCAAAACATCTCTAAGTAAGCAACATCTCCCGTAGAGGTTGCCAGGAATATTTGCTAAAGATCTCAGTTCGCACGCCTTATTTACGTGGCTCAACTCCAAGCATAAATTAATTATTAAATAAAGATTTATAAACAATGAAGACTAGAATCTTGTATGCATTATAAAGGGAAAAGGGAATGGGACGCAAACAACAAAGATTAACTCTGCACGCCATTTAGTTTGATTGGTCCACACCAACATATTAGAAAGCCACAAGAAAATCATCTTGATACAGTTGCTTATGTACAAAGAAAGACACCCATCAATCATCCGATTGTTTTAGTTCCTCTTAATGAATTATCATTAGATTCTAAAGGAAACTACAGCAGAACACATGATGGAGAAGGAAGATCAGTACAACACAGCAGGTGAATTAGATTCTGGGGTGAGCGTAAACCTCTCTCAGAAGATCAGTAAAAAGAAAAGGTTCAGTAAAGAGCAGATTAGATCCCTGGAGAGAATATTCGATACGGAGAGCTCCCGCCTAAAACCGAGGAAGAAGCTGCAGGTCGCCATAGAGCTCGGGTTGCATCGTCGGCAGATTGCCATATGGTTCCAGAATAGGAGAGCTCGAAGGAAATCTAAGCAGATTGAGAGAGACTACAGCGTCCTCAGAAAAGATTATGATGCTCTAGTTGACAACTTTGAGGCACTCAAACAGGAGAAGCAGGCTCTTTTAAATCAGGTAATAAAAATACAATTAACAGATGTTTATTATATTCAATGACGCTTACGACTCGAGTTGTAGATGGCGCACTCGTATTGCTTGATAGGGTTCTTCTTTTCGTTTCATTTGCTCATTCAAAGCTCATACCATGCACGCAGTGGGCAAGATGAGTATATGCGCCTGGTCAGTAAACTCGATAAACTTAATTGATTTCCAATAAAAGTATGGAGCTATTGCATCTAACTAATTGGTTTAGCATGTTAATTATTACAATACTCAACCATATGAGCTTAATTATCAAAAAAGTGAAAACCAATACAGCCTTCTAGGGAGAATCCGATCATGACTTGTTTGGGCTTGTTTCATTTCACGGATTGGAGGGGACACTTGTTCTTGCTTTGCAAATTAAGGAGCGCATCACCAAACTTTTGGTTGTTTTAGCAGTTGCAGAAGCTGAGCAACCTGGCTGAAAAGCGTCCCAAGTCGGGCTCAAGAGAGAAATCATCGAGGCACGAACCGGATTCTGCTGGAGACGTCGAGAGCGACTCAGTAAACAGAGAAGCGAACTCAGCCGGAAAAGGTTCGGTGACGAAAGAAGAATCAGATTCGAGTTTGGTTTTGTTTGCAGAGAGAAAGCTTAGCAGGATGGTCGAGAAATGTCATCACCAAGATGAGGAACAAGAAGAAAACGTGGAGGAAGAAATCAATGGTTTGGAAGCCTCTTCCTGCCCTGAACAGTCTTCACAATGGTGTGATCTCTGGCTTGGAATATGAGAGCAGGACACCGAAAAAGAGGATTGAAATCTATGAAATGTATAGGGACAGGAGTCCCCCACAGATTTGAGTGAGAGTTCGTCCATCTATAAAGATATTAATGTGCTAGGAAAGATTTTCTCATTTATTACACATAGACGGCTTGCTACTTCGATTACATGCATAAATATGTTGAGAATTACTCAGCTGTTCAGTAATCTATATGAAATACATTTTGTCGCTTGGTACTTGTATGGATCATTAAGTTTGCGATCCACACCATATTATGAGCATTTTAAGATGAGACTTTATGTATGACATACGAACACACACGTGCATGCATACACACACACACACACACATATATATATATATATATATATGTTCTTACACATACATATATGTATTATGTATATATGCATATAATATGCTTGAGAAATTAATCACTACACTTTTTGCAACAAACTCCTAGGAAAAAAATTATCTTTTGAAAACCAAACCTCATGGATATGATATATAAGGTTTGGTTAGTCAATATTCAATAATTTTCAGATCACCTAATTTGAAGGTGCAAGTAGAATTTCAAAATTCAGCAGCCACAACACATGGATAGTTTGATGGTTCATAAAATCATATCTTGAAGAAACTCTAGCAAGTGAAGGAGCGTAAACGCCCTTGAGGATCCCCAGGATCTATGATCAGTTTTGGGTTCGATAAGGTGCAGGGACATGGCAGTGGCGGATCCACTTTAGCCGGTCCACCCTACAAGTTTAGGTTTGGAGATCCAATCACCCAAAATCTTTTGTTCGGGTATGGACCTTATGGTATCCAAAAGAAGGTTCCATTAATGTTCAATGGGACTTTGATCAAGTATTTATTATTTGAAATTTGAACATGGATCCAATTCCACGTGTCTGATTACCCACATCTGATTCCATTATTCTTAAATGAATGATCTTAATGATACAAGTAAAATGATGTCCTTATTCACCGTATGCTCATAACAATGCTTTGTTGGCACTACATCTCACCACCCATAAAAAAACTATCAAACAACTAACATACGAAGGTATATAGTTTTAAACAATTCTATTCTAATATATATATATATATATATAGAGAGAGAGAGAGAGAGAGAGAGAGACTGAAAGTTACGAGATAGTCTCTCCTAAGCAATAGAAGGATAGTCACCATTATGTACATGCTTGCAAGGCACGTTTGCTTGATCCAAAAAGTTGCAATCGCTCTCTCATGATTCTCAATCACATCTCGATGTGAGCATTGGATTTGATGAAAGAATCTGAGCTCTAAAACATGCATCAGACTGAACGATCTTTTTGCCTCCCATTTATTTTCTTTTGCCCGCTTCGTTTCCTAAACAGGAGGGTATGGTGGCGCAGCGCCCCTTCACTCTCCTAGATTTCATTACGTATGGAATCCAAATCTAATGCTTGTTTTGCCCAAATCACAAGAATCCGACCCACTTTCTCGTGATTTCCTTTCAAAGAGAGTACGGAATGTGCAGTAAGTTCCAAAGAAAAGTGGCCTTGGATTTTGCTTAACTATACTTTCTAGCTGAGCCAACAAAACGAAGACCAACTCTCAAAAAAAAAAAAGAAAAAAGAGACGAGTTTATTCACTAGATTTTGAGATGATATATTCAAAAAAGAAAAAAAATCAGTACTGCTCAGTTTGGACTTCTCAGGTTCACAAAAACCAATACAGTAAAGAGAGAAAGGTATCCCCTTTGAGCAAACAAACGCAGCGAAAGAGGTGGCAATTAAGAAGAGATTGATTGATGAGGGCTGACAAGAAAAAGGGTACACAGCTTTTGACGGGGAGTCCAAGGCACGCATCCTTCTACAGGGAAAGCAAAAATGGGGAAAAGGACGTCCATGGCTGAGTATTTTAATGGAGAGATGAGAGAGAACCTGCGGAAAAGTTGCAGAGACGCTGACATCTGCATTCTCTCTCTCACTTCCAATACAGGATTCAGTGTCCACTCAAAAGAAATTCAGTGAGTAGGGGTGTCAATGGGTCAGGTTCGACTCCAAATCTGCCTATATTGAACTAGAGGTTTTGGTATTGAAGACTTAGTTATCCAGCTCAGATCCTGGAAAACACATCAAATATATATTGGAGTTGAAAATAATTATAGAATGTACGCAAAACCCCAAGCTGAGTTTTCGATCTACACTATAATAATCATAAAAATATAAAAAGGTATTGTTTTGGACACGATCAAGACCTGATAAAAAAATCAATGCATCTAGGAGAGATAGTGTGAGAAAAAGAACTTTGTTTTGGTCTTGGTCTGGTAAGGTGAGGTTTCGAGTACTGCATAGACCCTAGGTCTTGGTTCGTACTAACATATCACGATGTTAGAATTTTGGAAAAGAAAAACAGAGAGAGAGATGAAGAAGAAGAAAAACAAGAGAGCCTGTGATACCTCATGCCATTATCAGCAAAGTGTGTAAGGGAATGTATATGCATGCAGCAATTCCAAATACAACGAAGAAATGGATATGAAGGCCGTCCATTTCTCCTATACCTCACTGTTTTCCCATACAATAAGAAAACTCCCACCTTTTTCGTCTCTCCCCAAATTTAACAGGAACGTTTCAACGGAAAATTTTAATTCGTTTCATCACAAGAAATGGCAGAACAACATCACAGATATGCACGATCAGATGACAGATATATACTGGACGTGGCTAGAACACCAGCACATCGATTCCCCTCACGTAGAACATGCAAAACTTTGATCAACCAAGGTCTTTGCAAAGGCTCTTTGATACGATGCAAAAGTCGTCATGCATGATCGTTTACGAGAACCCGGAACAACAACGTTTGCTGTTCGAAGGGTATATGTTAATCAAACATACAATGCTCCTAGTATCTCAAATTTGCAGTTATCTTATGTGGGCAAATTTCCTCTGAGTTCCTTTTTTTAATAATCATGTCAGAATCGATTCAAGTTCTTATGAATATAATTAAGCAAAGCTATAAAGTCGGTTTCAATAGAGAGAAAACAAGGCTAAAATCGCACCAAACGAAAGGTAACTTGAAAGAATCCAGACGTTAGATTGAGTTTACGGAAGAGAGTCTGTCATTTAATTCTTTACACAAAGAGAGAGGCCTTGATCAAGTAGTTTACAGTATTTTCGCCGCCATTAAAATGGAAACATGGGATCTTTTTTAATTGGTCCTGTGACCGATGATCGAGTTAAATGCTCACCAAGAGCTTTTCTTGCTGTCACGTGAAGCTTTCAGTGATGGGTCCGAGGCATCCATTTCTCGACTGTGCAAAATCAACGCACCCTCAGTCAGCAAGTTCTACGGAAACTAAACAAGGCTCCTCCATTGTCTGTCAAAAAAAGAAAGAGAAAAAATAAAATCTTTCCCCTCAGCACGAATTCCTACATACTTAGGTGTATACACACGAACTTATATATATATATATATATATATATATATATATATATATATATATATATATATATATATATATATATATGTGTGTGTGTGTGTGTGTATGTGTGTAAATGACGTACTAAGTTTTTTTGATTTATAAATCTAATATGTTAAATCTAGAAAGAAGCGTAAATAGTGATATTCATCTATACATGAAATGTATCTGCCTTTTCCTTGGAGGGAATTGTACTGGTGTCTGTATAACTGATATATAGCATGAAAATTCTTGTGTACAATTAAATGCAGTGAACATTTGAGGAAAACACGGGACTTGATGATTTGATTTTTTCAACTAAAACAGCGATAATGGAAACGGGAGAGAGAGAGAGAGAGAGAGAGAGAGAGAGAGAGAGAGAGAGAGAGAGAGAGAGAGAGAGAGAGACTTTTCTAAAAAGAGAAGAGAAACGCAGTAAACGGGAGATGCTGGCGAAAGTGAAAAACTTTTAGTTGTTTTCTCCGTATCGTAGTACCGTTTAATTCAACCACCCTTTGACTCGATGAGACATCCTCCTTTCTCTCTCACACACACGCACACATTGCTTGTGGAGATAGTTTTGTTCTTCCTTCAATTGGCATTTGTTTACACTAAACAAATTGATTAACTACTCATTTGATAGGCAAGTTGGTTTGGATACACCCTTACAAATATGTGCATCTCGGCATCAAACTCGGGACCTTCATCTTAACCTTAAGATCTTTTGAGTAGATCTCGTAGCCAGTGAGCTTTTAGTTCTTTCTTGTAATCAATGAAGCACATTGCACGAAAAATAAAAATATAAGAGAAGATTTCTGGACAAAAAAATCCTCTTTCAAAACAAATTAAATTTCCAAATTTCTGTTCGAAACCAATGGTTTATATTAAAGCTGCGAGAAGAGCAGAAAGCCAGGGGAGAGATTAATGTGGTACGACCATTTCTGTAAGCAACCCTCGGGTAAGTGTCCATTTACGTATTTGAATTACAGACCGCCCGTAAATTTCAGTCCCATCTCTCTCTCTCTTGCCTCTCAAACAAATGAAAAACCCTAGCATCCCCCGTCTTCCTCTCACACAAAATCTTGTGTCTCATGATAGAGTGATGATGGCGGTCAGCGTTTCTGTGAATTTGCAGGAGAAAAGCAGAATCCTCTTTTTGCAGCGACGCCTTCGGAAGCAAAAAGCCCAACTACTGTGAGCGAGAACCTTGGGAAGGTTTCTGGTTTGTGGGGAATGTTGTCTGGCTCGAGGCCACTCTCACGTGCTTCTCTCTCTCTCTCTCTCTCTCTCTCTCTCTCTCTCTCTCTCTCTCTCTCTCTCTCTCTCTCTCTCTCTCTCTCTCTCTCTCTCTCTCTCTCTCTCTCTCTCTTTCTATTTTTCTTGTGTGGGTGTTGTCGGACCAGGCTTCATTCCCCTCAAATCTCACTCCCATATCTTCCCGGTGAAGAACTCACCGTAGATTCGGTGATCAGTAACGAGATTTCTTTCATTTCGTGATTTAATTTCTTTTCTGGTTGGTTTGCTTTCTTGTTTGGTATTACGAAGTAATAATGATAAAAAAGTAGAAGGCTTAAAGTCTGTGCACGAGAAAGATTTGCCACGATGCGTTTTTTTCTGGCATAACATTATGGTTTCATGATTTAGCGTACGTTTTATCATCATTTCTGACTTGACCTATCAATCTTATTCAGATGATCATTAATTTCTTTTGCATCAGCGATTTACTGTTTTGTTTCTCTTCCTTTCGCGAAGTTGATTCCAATAAGAAGCCGGTTTGCTTTATTTTGTTACAAGAGGAAGTTTTGATAGTTTATTTCTTGTTTGGAACTTCTTTGCTAAGTGAATGTGTACCGTGTTTGCTAATTATTGTTTGAAAGGTTGTGATTTAGCATTTCTGGTAGTTTTCTTTTCACTGTTTATCATAGAGTTATAGTTAACTGGTTGCTGTATGATGATGGACTGACTCTTTTGTTGGTCTGTACTCTTAATTTCTTGTACCAACGATTGAACGCTGAAGATCCAATATATCGTTAACCGGGTAAGCTAGTTTTCGATTTGCTTATTATTAGTGGGTAACTGGATGGGAATTCTTCTCCCATTTCTCATGTTTTCGTTATTTCTCTTATATTTCACCTGTTAATGTTTCGTGTATTTGGCTGAACACACACATAGAGCTAAACAGGTTCATGCCCTGGCTACTTATTTTCTTCATATTAGATATTTATTGTATTTCGTTTTTGGTTTCATACTTATGCCATGGACTATACTTATTTTCTTCATATTTGACATTTCTTATGTTCCTTTCATGGTTCAGTATACGCGCGCACAAACATACACAAGAAGACTTTGAACTTCAGGCTTATTTTACGCATCTTCTACTTTTTGTTAAAGTCTCAGCTTCCATTTTTGCATTTAGAAAGGCATTTAATTACAGTGAAAATGTTCCCGGAGGTGGCACCATTAGCTCGATTGGTAGGGCTCTCTGACTCCTCTGCAGGTGGGGAGTTCGATTCCCAGGGTGGTGCATGCGTGTTCGTGTTAGGCTTCGGCCTCCCTTTGTAACAAAATTTTTTTTTTGGAAGTGAGCGGAGATAAAGAAAAAGAGATGATGCCCAATACCTTGGAAGAAAGATTCCTACTGGACGTGACAAGAGAAAGAAGGAAGATGAAGATAAGGGCGATGTCTTCTGGTTCCAAGTTGTATTTTGCGTCATGGATTCCTTATCACTATCTGTGAATCAATGCGCATTTATGGGCCCTCCTCTTTTAGCTCCCCTGGTGTCGAAAAGAAGAAACGTTAGATGTCCAAGTGGAAACCATTTCTGAATCTAAATGCTGGCAGCCATTTTCAAACTTTGTGACTTTGACCTATTCCAGAATTGTTAAGAGAGAGAGAGAGAGAGAGAGAGAGAGAGAGAGAGAGAGAGACCATCATGTTCTGTATATTTCAACGTTAAGAGTGCAGTCGCAGTAAAGATCAGCACAAAGGAGGAAAGAACCACGCTGTCATTCATGGAAGTGTGAGTGACCGGTGTTCCAGAATCGAGATTCTCTTGACTATAAAACTTCAAGGTTGATTATAAGCTTTTTAGACTTCTGTTCGATAAAATTCATTTGTTTGGAATTAATGGACAAGCACCATGATGAAAATATCATTTCAAAGCATGCTATCAGACAGAATCATATGCATCGTCGAACCTGCCCATTATGGACAACGTACAGAGTCTTGGTAGAAATTAAGGGACAAGGGAGAACTTGGACGGAGGTATACCGTTTGTTGGTTGTTGACTTCACATCCAACCGAGCACTGCATGCTTGCCATTTGAGAGCCTGGGCACGAAGTTCAGTGGCTGGGTTCCAATGTCTTTCTGTTGAAAAAATAAAGTTCATGACACGTAGAAGCAGTTTTTACGCAGGGTGGTGAATTCCATCATTATTGATTGATTGAGTGGTGACCTTACTAGTGAAAATGACGTGTCATATGCAAGTTGCAGGCCGTTCCCTCTTTGTTTCTAATGTTTCTGTCTGCTATTGCAGGGGTGGTCCATTACATACGACGATTTTTACTTGTTATAGCTATGGCATGTTTGGGACCAAAAGAGGCTGGAAAGCAATCGACTTTTTTCACCTTGTTTTTGAATGGAAGCTACGGCCATATTGAAGAACAGTGTGTTCTTGCTCTTGGAGCCAATCTGATCAAGTAAACTGTGTAATACTGTAATGAATTAGTTTAGGGTGATCACAATGAAAGTAAGATTGGCTTGAGTTTTTCGTTCCTTTTTTGACGACAAAGATCGTCTCTCTCGAGGCAAACACCAGTTGATTGTTGAGATTGATGCGAAGACTGGCAACCATATCGACATATTCAATCTGGTTTATATAGAAGATGCTGGATTTGATGTCCCGAATTATGGAGCTTACTTGATCTGCATTATAGAAGGTATCTTGTAATTTGTTTTGGAAGATACCATGAAATCACCGTTTTGATGTATATCATGCTTTACCAAATCCAAATCTCAAGCTTATTCAATGGATATAAATTAATATGGATCCGAATAAAAATTCCCGGAATGATCTTCATCCTTAGTATATACCAAGTGGTTTGGTGCAGAACATGTCTTCAACCTTTTGGATAATAAAAAATTACAAGCTCGTTAAAAGATCAATAGCATATGGCAATTGGTATTAGGTTATGAGGGAATCAGATGGTTTACCTTTCCAGCTGTTTAGACGTACCTCTGTGCAGTGATAAGTTGAACGCTTACATTACAGTAAAAGCTGATAGTAAAATGTAAATAATCTACCTAAATTGATTTACACAAGTAAGGACCAATAATTTGAATATATAATAAACGAACAAACGCATCGAATGGTGGCTTTGTAAAGATAAAACAAGATGTTGAGGTATAAAAGCTTTTTGGTACATCCAAGGGACCGGATGAGTTATGCGACTAAATTTGCTTATTTTTAGAATAGGATCTGTATTCAGTTCTGTCAGGCTTTGATCCCCATCAAAATCTGGATTTTAAGCAACTTTTACTGGGTATCCTAAATTGCCAGTAAATTTCAGAACATCCTACCTGATAAACTGATGCCATTTTGGGTATGGATTCAAGTCAGATGAAATTTAATTCGTATCCATTTTTTTTCTTCTGGAACGCTCCCAAGTTGGGTATCCTTCTATACTTTCAAAAATAAAAAAAGAAAAGAAAAAGGAAAAGAGACTATGATGCCTTTTAAAAGTGTGAATTGACACATGATTAGATCATTTATAATAGATCATTCATGCAAATTTGGATTAATAGATGACATCAGAAAAAAAATGGTATTCATGCGAATCTGGACCAATAGGTGGCATCATGCCTCTTCTTTATCTATCTATCAATCAATCTAATTTGGATCAATTTGATCAACGTCCCAAAAAGTTTAAGTGGGCGATATACAATACTATTTGAATTAAAGCCTTTCTTCAGTAGAGGTTAGGCACATCCTGACCGGTTACACCTATAAACCAGACTGGCAGCAGGTACTGGGTTGTAGACACAATCACGGTCTTCCGGTAGCCGGCAATTGGCAGAGGAAAGCTTCGGCCTCCCCATCTGCAAGAGTCTTTGTAATATTGTGAACCTGCTGAAGAAGGATTTTGTGTACGAGATTGGCATTAATGGGGAGTCAACTTGATTTTGGAGAGACAAATGGCTCCTTAAGGATAAGCCGCTCGAATGGTTTTATGGTGGGATGTCAATATTTTGCGCACTCTACTGGAGGAAAAAGGTTTTCATATGATCTTGTTTCGATGATCTTGTACCTATCGGTGGGATCTCACACTTGGGACTCAACCCTGAAGGGAGTCGAGATATATCTCCAAAAGATCATGTGTACTTGACACATCTAGAGAGTAACTCTGTTCCAGTGCCCCTCGTTATGTACCCAAGAGAATAAAATCTTTCCCTTTCCTTCCCCATGAAACAACTTGGGTGCATTTGAAATCTCTCTCATTCCCTCCCAAACGAGTGACATCTCAAACACCAAAGAAAAGTATTTGTTTATGTCTTCCATGTCTCACAAGTTTTTGTTTGTTTTTTAATTGTGCATTAATTTACAGTCATCGACAATATTTTGAATCAATAAAGCTTGCTTATATCTAAAGCAAAATTCCTAATTTTGGAGTGGCAACACTCATCCATCAAGCCTATGTAGTGTGGTGGGTAGGGCAGGAAGTGCCATCCAGTAGGTGTTCTTACGAATCCTTTATTACGAAACAAGATTCAACTGAGGATGCCTTTGTTTAGGCCGGAGGGGATTGAGGGAAAGAGAATTCAATTGGTTACCTTTTTATCTCATTTTCTCATATGTAGATTGTCCTCAATCCTTGCAAAGTTTATATATATATATATATATATATATATATATATATATATATATATATATATATATATATATGTAGATTTCTCAATTTCTTCAAGAGTTAACTCGGTTTCTTTGCGAACTACATCCATGCTATAACTCCCTACACTTTCAAACATGAACGATGAACCCATTGATGCACATATGAAATTAGTCTACGTTTGCTTCGAGAAAATAGTATAACTCTCCTAAGAGAGCGTCTCTCAAGAGAACAAAACTATAGTTTACTTCATGTTGAAGTTAGCTTCTCGTATCAGCCCTTATGTGGAAGGGAACTGTTGGAAATCATGAGAATCCTACAGGGAGAAATTTCGTTTGATTCAGCTTATAAGCTTGTTGGCATCATTATCATTTCAATCTGTCTTGTGCTTGCTATCTTTATCTAGATTTTATACTCTTATAATACGCAATATGAGGGCTTGGGTAAAATGAAATAGGAAAAAGGAGAAGCCAAATGATGGATCTGTTCTTCTTGTCTCCTTCCCTTCTTTTATTTAATAGTTCTTTCATCGGAAGAACTGAAGGATGCCTTTTTTTTTTACAGATACAACCCAGGGCATGTTTGGTTCATAGTGAATATGGCCTTATTTTCAATGAACTGGTCCATTTTTCATTTTACTTCGCGCACTCAAACAAGAAAATGCTATATATGTCGATAATCTGTTTGTATCCCATTGATGATCTAGTTGTTTTTGGATGGTACGCCCTTAAGGCCATGAATACAGATTGACGGTTTGTTCAGCAAAGAGCAACACTTACCGATAGAAGCCTTTTCATATTTCATATGAAAAGCTTGACAGAAATCACAAGAATTCAACATTCATGACCTTAAAGACAATTTCAACAACAACTAAGCCTTTTCGCAGTTAACTCAATATAAATTAGATCATTTTTTATTGTTTCTTTCCAATACTTTTGTGGTGGTTCTCTTTCTCTTTTAGCATTTTCACAATTTAATTTTTTATATCTTCTTATAAGAATGTCCTTGGGTCGTCTTTATATATATCCAAACCATCTTAAATGATTTTTCCTCACTTTATCCTCTATTGGTGTTACTCACAATTTATTTTTAATAATCTCATTATGTATTAAGTCTTTCCTTGTGTGACCGCTCATCCATCCATCTTCATTTCTTCTAAAGACATCTTTTAAAACATAGCAAATCTAATTGGTTCTTTATAATATTTACCTTTCAACTTTAATGCTATCTTTTTATCACATAAAATACTTGATACCCTCTCCATTTTAATCGCATTAATTCTATTCGTAACATCGAAAAATTGAACCTATGTATTTAAAACTTTTCTTCTGAGAAATACAACGTGTGTCAATCTTAATTTCTATGTCCTCTTAAGTACCCGAATAATCAAACTTATATTCTATGAATATCTTACCGGAGAGATGAAAGTAACGATGCTCAGTAAACCATTTAACAGACAAGATGGAGCAGAAAAGGCTGTACTTCACAGCCACACGGCGGTTCTCAATCGTGTTATGCATTTCAATGGGAAGCTAGATCTTCCGCTTGCAAGTCTGCAAACTAAATGGATTAGCAAAAATGTATTCGGTAGTCATGTTTGGGTGTAAAATAAAATATTGTGGTACTTCAACACACACATACACACAGAGACTGCATTTCTCATTTGATTCATGTAAATCAAGGGGTTAACATAAAATATTATGGTACTTTTTTGTTCAATGGGTGGCGGAAGCCTAACACACGCATGCACGCTCAAGACTGGAATTCTGGAACCTACCACCTGCGAGTAGGCTTAGAGAGCCCAACCTGCATACAATTGTGTATACAAGTGCAATATGCTCAAGCTCTAAATAGTTCCTTACATGAAATCAACTCAACGAACTTGTTTCTTTAAGTTTATATGCAATTTCATGAGGAGACTGCTGATTTTCGAGCTTTATGACATGCTTATGCTTTTATGGCTCTGACATACTTATAAAGGAACGTGTATATAATCGAACCCTGAAATCATGGCTACATTTGGTGGACCCAATCCACAACACTAGCCGGGTTCTCCCCCTCAGCAAATTCTCAGGATCAGTCGGACCCATATGCAGCCATTTAAAAGTACGAAGACAAGCTTGTACTGTCGATCGTCAGGCTAAGGCCCGTCGATTCATGCTGCACTGGCGTTCATACGTCAAATCACTACATTAAGCAGCCAAGTTATGTCGCGTGTCAAGTTTTCAAGTTCTTCAAATAGAAACGCACATGCGAAATTCTGTCTTGGAGCTACGATAGTCATCACCTGACCTATCCATTTTTTCATTAAAAAGTAAGTTATTATAAAGAAGACAATGTCTTATTCTTGAGTCTGTCACCGTTGATCTTATTCATTTCTAGGGCTCTACGCCTTCAGGCTGATCTTTATTTTCTTATAAAGTGGAAAAGTCAAGCCAAGCCTTCACTACTCGTGGCCTTATTCACCAACCAACCTGCAAATTCTTTGTCACACATCCCAACGAAAGGTAGGAAAGGACATTACAAAGTTTCTCTCTCTCTCTCTCTCTCTCTCTCTATATATATATATATATATATATAAAGCAAACATTGGCTATTAAAAAGGTAGCAACTGTTTATTTAAGATTTTCTACGGCAACACAAAGACCAAGATTGTATGTAACAACAAACCTTCTAGTAAATAAGATCGCATTCAAAATGGTGTTCCTCAAAGGAGTCCAGCGCCTTCTTGCTCAATCCGGGGCAGTTCTTCAGGTTCAAACTAGTGAGCCACACCAGTTTATCAAGATGAACGAGGTCATTATCCTTGGTTGCAGTTCCTGAAACATCTAAATCTCTTAATTCTGTGTAATAAAAACCAATAGTCTGCAATGTCAAGCTCGTCATACCGAGGCAGCCACTAATGCCAAGTGACTTCAATTCAGCTCCATAAGAACGAGCAATGTTCTGAATGGATGAGTCTGTCAACCGGGTGCACCCATTCATGACGAGTCTATCCAGAGATCTGGCTTTGTTGGAGCAACCCATGAGTAGGCCCGTTACTCCTCCATCTGATAGCCCTTTGAGCCCGATGAGTTCCACTTCGTGTAAGTTAGAACAAACTCTTCCAATCCATCCAAAGAAAGCATCACCCAGGCCCAAGCATAAGGCCACAGTCAAGGTCTCTAACTTGTTGCATGAGGGTGGTGAGATTGAAGGCACACAATTTTGGGGTTGCAGAATCCCATTGCACTTCACCAAGTTAAGATTCATGAGGTTTCTGGCATACTTTGAAATGAACCCTACCAACCCATTAAAAGAAATTCTATGACAAGCCTCTAATGTCAATTTCTCCAGCCCAACCACCCCTTGAACTAGCTCTATCAGATCCCCATCATTCAATGCACTGCACCTACTAATGGTTATATTCTTGAGATTGGCACACTCTTTGCCAAGAGCCCTAAAGCCAGGCAAGTACTGAAAGGAAGGTGTTCCTTGGTCATCATCACCAACAATGGAGCAAGTTTTGTTGGAAATTCCAAAAGAGTATCCTTCTAGTGAGAGAGATGTTAACACCTTGCAGTGTTTCACTAATGCTAAAACTGGGTGCAGATTAGACCTAAGCTGAGCCAGTTTGAGCCTCTTTAAATTAGGCAAACCTGCAAGAATTGCAAGCACACCCTCATGGCCAACAAGGCGGCATCCTTTAACGGAGATTGAGTGCAGAGACTGTGTGTATTTCCCAAAAGCCTTGAGACTACTGTTGCCTATATTTTGGCATGATTCTAATCTCAATGTGACTAGCTTCTTGAACCCTTTTGCCACGGCGACCATGCCCTCGTCTGTGATCAAAGGACACTCACACAAATCGAGCTTCTCTAACAGGGAGCACCCCCTTGACACACAAACCATACCCTTGTTTGTGATGTATAGACAACCCCATAAAGAGAGAGATTTGAGACAAGGGAAACCCGAGCCGACTATGTCGAGCCCACAGTCTGTCACCCCTCTTGGCACAGGTGACCCTTCTCCCTCTACATCTAGGAAATCGCCTCTGATGCTGAGGTCACCAACTATTCCTCGAGCCCACTTTCGGACGGCAATGGCGGCGAGCCTTGTGTCGACTGCGCGGCCACCCTCGAGGGACCTTTGTAAGCGGCTTTGTTGGCTCGGTGGCTCCATCTTGAAGTCAGAGCGCTTCATGTGGGCTTGCAGTAGGAGCCATTTCTTGCACACCGCGGCAGACAACCATCGTTCTGATGGATCAGGATTGTAGCTGAAGATCTCGACGATGCACTCATCTGGAAGACGATTAAAAGGGTTGCTCTCCTTCTTGTCACTATCATCAATCTTCTCTATCAACATCGCCATTCTAGCTTTCTTCCTCCAGTACTATCCAACATGAGAGAGAGACAGAGGGAGAGAGAGCTGATCGGGCTCAGTATAATTTTACAGGAGTCGGGAGCCAATCGAGCAGAAGCGAAAGCTAAACCTGTACGTCCATGAATGCACACTTCCACAAGACTTTCTCATTCTCCCATGTGCGAAGAATCCACTGGGTGATAGTACTCGTTTCCCTATTTCTCTCCCTCCCTCTCTCTCTCTCTCTCTCTCTCTCTCTCTCTCTCTCTCCCCTTAATTATTTAACAAAGCATGATGAAATCGTCCAACCGCTGTATTTGATACCGCAGACAGATGCTAAACGAAAACTTGGCCTTGATAGTTTTCTCTTGGTTGCTAGAATTCTATACAAGTTGTTCCATTTGATTATTTTAGTGCTTCTTACCATTCCACTATATGATGGTAGGTTCCGGGTGCACATAGAGCCTCTATATATGCTATATGATATGTCGGCCACCCTCCGGGACTTTATGCCTGCCCAAGCATAAGGCTTTGTGACTTCCCCTTAAGAAAATGTTTTAATTAGGTCATGTATCGACTCGACTTGCCGAAACGTTTGCGACCGGTTACCATGCACCTGATTGAAAGGCATGACGCCCCTAGTTGGCTCGACAAAGCTGGACATCTTGGCCAGTACTTGATAAAGTCAGAAATGCTGCGTCAGTGACATAGCATCGAACTCTTAACCTCCTGTAAGCTTAAGGTCTTGTGAACCAACCACTGGCCAAGTGGGTAGAAATCACCAACTGGTCAGGGAAGATGATCTATCCTTGATCGTGGCAGGTCCCCAGACGCAATTTGAGTCTTCAACTGGCTGACTGTTCGTAGCCCAGCTAAGTTACAGGCTGCTGACTTTCAATAAATAATTAATGGTCCTCCATTCCCGTGAAGTAAGCCAGCTCAAGCTCAAGCTTTTCCGAACAAGGATTCTTTCTCTTAAATAAATAATCCTCCCTTTTCTCAGAGAAGGAATATCTTCTGTGCTTAAAAGCTTCTCTAAAACTTCACAAACATTGACTCCATAAGGATCAAGTTAGCAATGACCGGATCCTGTTGTGTAACTACGGTTGGGAATGGTTTCAGGGAGCATGGGTTTCACGACAAGGTGCGAATTATAGAGCTCGTGAGTCTCCAAGAAGCCTGACGTGGCTTGGTCGACAAAGGAACCGAGAATCGGGTCGGATCTGTGAACTCGATACTCAAATCTTCCTGCTTTAGCTCCTATTATCGTGTTCTTCGGGTCATCCTCCCCGGAACATAAGCAGCAAGTTGAACAAGTGGGCTCATTATTTATATGGCCATGTCTCAACAGCATCAATGGAAGTGGCATTTCCTTCTGCCTTTCTTTTTTACAGATTGCAAGTTGGGACGATTCCTTGTCGAGAGTTATGAGAGAAAAGTACGATAACTATACGAAGGCTCAAATAATAAGACAAAAGGGATGAAAAAGAGAGTGAGGCCATAGGAATCTTCAGTCTAGGGGAAGGTTTAAAACTATCAAATTTTCTACCTATTGCGTGTTACATGCAAATTTGAGTGCCATTAACCTCTGCATCCCTGCAGAAACAGATCACAAAATAAATACTTGAGCCTTGACATATCGAATACCAGGCTCTCGCTTAAATTGCTTCTATCAAATACTATATACCTCTTATTAGTTCGTAGGCAAGAATCTTTCAGAATGAGTTCATATCATCTGTCTCTTTCTTACTTCATATAAATAAGAAACATAGAGGTTTGAAACTTATGCAGTTGGATTGGACTTTTTATCGAAATTTCCGAGCTTGTAAGCTTTTAATTGGAACTTACCATATGAGTGAACTTTCTTATTTGATGGATTGAACAAGATATCAATCATAGTTGGATTGACTACAACATGATGACTGTAAAAAAAACAAACACCCGGTATGTCAGATCGCGATTATAATTGAAAATACAGAAACGGTAAGCTATCTATCTGCAAATGCCAAGAGCTCCCTCAGAGGGTTGTTAATTTGAAACATTAAAATGTAATTCTTTATATTTGTTGAAATTTGTCTTTCACCTCTATAAAGAACAGAAACTCTTTTCTTTATATTTCTTTTCTGCATTTGTCGAACCAGTTTATTTATATTTGTCCCTCCTTTCTCTTTTATATTTCTCTCCTTTCATCCAGTATTTATTTTCCAAACAACTATTCTTATATACCATAAGTACGTTTCTTATGTAATTTGGTGATGGGCAAGAGATGTATAACTTTTTCATAAACAACTAACAATAAATTTTACCTGCGTACCTCTTAGGGGCGCTTTTCACCTTGGGTTCGTTCAGAAACCAAGATTTCTCTTGCTTTCACTTTTTGATCCACTGAACCAAGATTTATTTCAGCAACTCATATTATTAATCTTCATTTGGTGATCTTCTCAATGAAAATTATATAAGAACCTCTAATCAAAATATCTTTTGCATTTCTGGGACGATTTCTTCTAGGATTTACATCCACTAGATCGATCGACCTCAAATGATTGGCCTTTCCTTTTCTGTAGTTGATTCACTTCGACAAAGGGTTCTTTGTACATTTTGTTTTGTTGTCAAGATAAATCAAATTAAAAGGAATTGCTTTGAGAAAAGGTGCATCTTTGTCATGAGAAATGAGTAATAAAGCTTTTAAATGTTTATATATGTAGAGAATGACAAAATGGTAACAATTGTGGATGCTTTCTATGTTAATATAGTCTCTGCTTACGTTGATGATGAACAGCATTTAGGGCAAAAACAATGTTGATGTCCTTATTTTTCATGTTCATGTATAAGAACTACAACTGTGGTCGCAATATTCTTCCATTTTTCTCCTCTGTCATCGTAAATCCTCTTCACATCTATTAAGGCGACCACTGCAATTTATTGAAGATATTGAACTTTGATGAAACTGTAGAATCCTACCTCCTGTTCCGGTGGCAGATTCGGGTGATGGTGGATCGGCGGCTTCAGGCTGCCCTTCCTTCTTGGGATTTAATCGATCTCCTCTGTTGTACGCAGTGGATTGGAGAGTGGATGCGAGGTTCCCATGCAGGGGCTTCCATAGGATGAGCTCAGGTGTTTGTGATTATGTATTTTTTCTATATTTTCCATACCATTCACAACCTATAATGGCTGCCTTTTATAGGCAGCCTACTCCTCCTCATTCGTGATTCATCCACCTGCAGCTTTTCTCGTCCGGAACAGATCACGGAGCTGTTACCGAAAATCCATGTAATAATCATTTGTTACGGTTTGGCCTTATCTGTTTAGGTAATGGACTTGATGGCCAGTTCAGCCGTTACCTAAGCCAAGAATGACCACTTTTCTTGTAACATCTCCCACTTGGCCATTCGAGCCAAGTGTATCGACATATTGGTTTTCCTCCCACTTTCCAAGGGTTTTGCCTAGTTATGTCAATTCCTGATTACTATTGCAATCAAAACCTGTTGTGTGGTTATTTCCCTACACAACAATTCATCCGTTATATGGTTATTTACCTATACAACAAACTATCCATTGTATGGTTATTTACTTATACAACAATCAAACATATTTCAAACCCATGTTTGTAACATGTTTTGAGAAGAGATCCTCTGTTATGCCTTTTGCTAAGGGGTTTGCCAACATATCTTCCATTGGCATGTATAAGATGGATATTTTCTTTCTCATAACCATATCATGAACATAGTGGTATTTTACCATTATATGCTTGCTTTTCGAGCAATCCGCTCTATTCTTAATAAGAGTAATTGTTGCATTGTTATCACAATAGATAACTACAAGCTTGTCTATTATTTTCAACTTCAAATCTCGTATGAAGCGGCTTATCCAAACAACACTTGTTACAGCCATACAATAAGCTACATACTCAGCTTCATGTGTATGTAATGCTACACAACTCTGTTTCTTACATGCTCAAGAAACAACACCGCCTCCAAATAAGAATATTTGTCCCGAGGTTGATTTGTTGTCATCTTTGCTCCCAGCAAAGTCAGCATATGAGTATCCTACTACTTTCAGTTCATCTGCTTGAAAATACACTTTCAAGTTCTTTGTTCCTTTCAGATATCTTAAAATCCTTTTCACAGCTACCCATTACTGCCAACCAAGATTACTTTGATATCTACTTACAAGACCAACAACAAAGCTGATGTCAGGTCTTGTACACAACATAACATATTTCAAGCTGCCAACATCTTATTTATAAGAAATATTAGGCTTATAGTCTCCTTCACCGGGACAATCAGCCTTACTTAATTTAACCCCTTTTGCAACAGGTGTATCTGCAGTCTTGCATTCACCCATTTTAAACTTCTTGAGGATATAGTCAATATATTTCTCCTGATTCAGGCATAAGAGTCTAGATCCTCTATCTTGAGAGATCTTTATACCCAGGATATATGATGCTTCCCCCATATCCTTCATTTTGAACTTAGAGTTCAACCATGACTTTGTTTTGACAATTATCTCATTGTCGTTTCCAGTCAACAATATATCATCTACATACAATGACAAGGTGACAAAGTGGCTTCCACTGTTCCAAACATATACACAGTGATCAAGTTTGTTAGCCACAAACCCAAGTTCTACAATGACATTTTGAAAAGTCAAATACCATTGGCGAGGTGACTGTTTAAGGCCATATAGGGATTTTTTCAACCTATATACTTTATCTTCTTGGCCTTCAACCATAAATCCTTTGAGCTGCTACATGTATATGATTTCTTCTAAATCTCCATTTAAAAAAGTTGTCTTTACATCTAAGTGATGTAAATCCAAATCATAGTATGCAGATATTGTCAGGATTATCCGTATGGATGCAAATTTTGTAATTGGAGAATATGTCTCAACATAATCTATCCCCTCATTTTACGAAAAACCCTTTGCAACCAACCTCGCTTTAAACTTATCGATTGTACCATCGACCTTGTATTTCTTTTTCAGAACCCATTTGCATAGCTTTTCTTCCTTTTGGCAGATCAGCCAATTCTACTTAGTTTTTCTCAATGGATTTAATTTCCTCATCTATGGCTTTCTCCCAGTCTGTCGCTTCCGATGAATTCATTGCTTGCTAATAAGTCAAGTTATCAGTCAACTCATCCAAGTCTACCGAATTATACACTTTTTCTACAAGATAAGTGTGATAATCTTTTAAGTAGAACGGAGTGACTCTTAGCCTCTTATGTCCATTTAAGGTATCGGTAGTTTCAAGAAGATCTTCTATGGGCACAAAAGATGATTGGTCTAAATCTACCAAATCATTAACACATTCCTCATCGTTCTCCAAGATGTCATTCTTAGTATCTTCTAAGAATTCAATATCTCTACTTTTAATGAGTCCATGGTCCTTATGATAAAACCGATATCCTTTTGAACCTTTTGGATATCCAATAAATATATATCTCAAGGACCTGCTGTTTAGCTTATCTCTAAACTGATCAAGGATCTTCACATGTGCAATTGATCCCCACCTCCTAGGTTGGGTTTTCTTTCAAACCACATCTCATATAGTGTAGTCAATACAGCTTTACACGGTACTCTATTGAGTATGTAAATAGCTGTACTTATTGCTTCTCCCCAAAATACCCTTTGAAGAGAGGCATCAATTAACATTGACCTTGTCATATTCAACAAGGTTCTATTGTATCTTTCAAGTACACTGTTTTGCTGAGGTGTCTTGGGCATTGTATTTTGTTTAGCAATACCAAAGTCTTTGCAAAATTTCAAGAATTCTATCGAGGTATATTCACCTCCTCTGTCTGATCTTAAGACTTTGATCAAGTGCCCTAGTTGATTTTTCACTTCTTACTTATATTCTTTAAAAGCATCAAGTGCCTCTGATTTATGTGCCAAAAGATATATATACATATATCTAGAGTAATCATCGATAAAGGTTATAAAATAACCCTTTCCCGATGTGCCTTTACTCTAGAAGGTCCACATAAATCTGTATGAATAATTTCCAACAAGGTTGTTGTCCTTGTGGTTTCCTTGAGAAATTTTTTTTTGTCATTTTTTCTTGTATACAAGCTTCACACTTGTTGAAAGTATTTTCCTCAAATCCAAGCAATAAGTCAAAGTTGGATAATTTTCTCAACTTTTTCACACTTATATACTCTAGGTGTTTATGCCACATATTCACATCAATAGTAAATGCACTCTCAATATAAGTAGAAGATTCATGATTTTCATTATTACACAATTTGAACAGTCCTTGTTTTACATCAAATTCCCTAGAGAACAAAATTCTCTCATGTTTACCCACAGTTACCTTGTTAGGAATAAACCTAACTTCAAAACCTTTCTTTACTAAAGTAGGGATCGAGACCAAATTGTGTCTTATTGATGACACAATTAACATGTCGGTTAATACAATTGGTTTACCTTGTACGTGTATCCTGAAGAACACAATACCCAGAATATCTAAGAAAGTACTATTTCCCATATACACACGATGTTCCCAGGTTGATATTCCTTTAGTTCTATTGTCCCTTCCTTAGTCTTTGAGATATATCTTATAGCTCCTGAGTCTAACCACCAACCTCTCATTGGGTGATCCAAATACAAACATTCTTAAATCACGGAGATTATATCTTGCTTTTCTGACTGTCCGCATTGTGGGTTGTTTCTTTTACTTTTCTTGTTGCGGCAGTCCCTTTTATAGTGTCCCATCTTTATACAGTTGAAACACTTGACCTGAAAAGCGACTTCCTTTGATTTCTTAAAATTTTAACCATCTTTCTTGTTATTCTTGCTAAATTTTTTATTTGGTTTTCTTTTCTGGTTAGACTTAGAGCTAGAAGCTAACTCATCCTGAACCACTAGCAATTTTTCTTTCTTGTTCTTCAGCATGTGCTCTTGCTCTATTGCTAGTTTAAGGAGCAACTAAAAAAGGTTAATCTTAGGCCCTAATCTTAGAGTAGTGGTGACCATGTTTCATAATGGGGATAGAATATTCAATATTGTTGATATCTGCATCAGTTCGGGGATGACTGATTTTGCTATGGCTAAGTCTCTAGTCATTACCGGCATGTGATTTACATGCTCTACTATATTTTCTCCTTATTTTATTTTAAAGGAATTGTATTTTTGTCGTAACAACTGCATATGCAATTTTGCAGTTGTATCATATTTAGCTGTTAATGAGTCAAACAGCTTTTTTGCGGTCTCATATTCTTCAAAGACCCTGATCAAGTTATCCTCCATATATGTTAACATGATCGTCCTTGCTATGGTATCGTCTTTTAAAAATATTTTATATATTTCTAGTTGTTGCTCATTTGCGTCTAGGGTGGCGGACACATGGTTTCCTTTAAAACGTACTCAACACCTTCCAGTGTTAGAGCCAAATGAATTCTTCTCTTCCATGTCTGGAAGTTCAGACCGTTTAGCTTTTCCGTTTTTGCCAATTCAGACACACATATCCTAAAACTCATTTTTATGTGTTTGGCAAAAATAACAATTAAGCAGTCTAAAAAGGAAACCAACACAAAAACACAAGCATACATAGCAAGAAACATGTTAATATGATACATGATATCTAATAAGTGATCTTTTTGAAAAAAAAATCAAGGGGTTTCTGGCTCTGTACCCCTAAAAGAATACCAAGGGACAAAACTATAATTTTGTCTATTTGTCCTCCTTTTATAATTTTGTAAAATCTCGAGGACAAACTCGTAAAATTACTCTTTGGTATTTCTGTAAAATTCGCAACTGATCGGGGTTAAAATCATAATTTTAACCCTCAGGGTGAATCTGTAATTTTTTAAAAGAATAGAGGTAAATCTGTCTTTTGACTAGATGGCAGAATCAAAATTATACAAACCAGAAAGGGTAAAATTGTAAAGTAATAGCCCAGTATTTGGTAATTTCCACAAACAGTAAGAAGGTAAAACAAACTTTTCGCTCAGTAAAGGTAAAATAGTCTTTTTACCTGAAAATATCTGAACAAAAAGTTAATTTTGCCCAATGACAACAAAGTAATATCTAAAGTCGGCCGGGGAAATTTGGTCTTTTTAGACCGTTCCCCCAGCGCGGATTTAAATTTTTTTTCTTCTTTAATACAAATACAAAAAAGTATATAGGTTTTCAAAGAAACAGGGAGGAGAGAGGGGAGAGCGGGAAAAGGGGGGGAAAAGGGAAAGGGGGGCACCGGACACTCTGTTGGCGGCGTCAACGGCGGGTTTCTACTGCCGCTCCTTTCTAGGTGATTGTCGGCATCCCTATCGACGTCTGTTTTCAGCTTCTTCTGGTCGTTCGTCTATGACCTGCCTTTCCGGCTTCTTATGGCCGTTCGACTGTGGCCTGCCTTTCCGGTTTCTTCTGGTCGTTCGAATGTAACCTACCTTTCCGGCTTCTTGTGGTCGTTCGACTATGGCCTGCCTTTCAGGCTTTTTGTGGCTGTTCGGTTTCTGGCCTGTTGTTGTTCGGCTTCTAGCCTGTTTGTCGTTCGGCTTTTGTCCTACTTCGCCTCTGCTTCTCCCCGATCTCCTTTCCTATTTTTTCTTTCTTTCTTTCCTCCTCTTCTCTTTTTTTCTTTTCTGCTTACCTGTCTCTTCTTTTTTTTCTTGTAGGGTTTTTATGCTCTGATACTAGTGTAGAATCCCACCTCCTGTTCCAATGATAGATTCCGGTGATGGTGGATCGACGGCAGGCGACTTCAGTCTGCCCTTCCTTCTTGGGATTTAGCCGATCTCCTCTTCTGTACGTAGCGGATTGGAGAGTCGACGCGAGGTTCCCACACAGGGGCTTCCACAGGATGAGCTCAAGTGTTTGTGATTTTGTATTCTTTCTATATTTTTCATACCATTCACGACCTGTAATGGCTGCCTTTTATAGACAGCCTGCTCCTCCTCCTTCGTGATTCATCCACCTGCAGCTTTCCTCATTCGGAGCAGATCACGAATCCATTATCGAAAATCTCGGTAACGGTCATCCGTTACGGTTCGACCTTATCTGTTCAGGTAATGGACTGGATGGCTAGTCCAACCGTTACCTGAGCCGAGAATGGCCACTTACCTTGTAACAGAAACGTCGTTTCCTTGGTATGTTGGGGTTAACCTAATCGAGGGGGCGTATTCTATGCTACCAGATCTCCCATGATGGTACTACAATGTGAGCGGGTTCTTGCTCATGAACGTTGTTCCCTTTGCGGAGTCCAAAGCTTGCGAGGCCGAGGATGATAATCTCTTTACTTTTACTTGGATTGTTCAATAAATAAGCGAGAAGGTCAACTCAGTTTGGTTCATTCTGAGCTTGTTCATGAGCAAGCACGAGCAGAATAATTAAGTTAGCCGAGCATAACATTATGAGTATTAAGATAAAAACTGTATAAAAATTCTGTCAAAAGGCTTGAGGGGTTCCTTTCTAATGGAATTATACCTTTAAATTGTAATTTTAACACAGTTTTCCTCTCGGTTCATTGCCATGCCTATTCTTCAAGTTATAACACAATTTTTTTTAAAAGGACATCATATTTTTCTTGACCTATAAAAAAAATTATGATAAAAATAAAATACTAATTGAAGCCAACTGGGTACTGTCAATTGATTAAGCGGAGAAGCAAATGGCTATATATGTATCCTTTTGGGATTCAATGCTACTTTTGAAGACCAAGTCCTGCATGCACTTGGTCCATATACGGTCCAATCATGCATTTAATGATAATTTTGCAACTTGGGGAGACGGAAGAAGCTTCGTTTCGATGGAACCCTGCAGGCTGGAATGATTATCTAATCCTTTGAGACCAAAATACTCGAATTTGGGTACTTTTCTATTGAACCCAATCCATGGTCTCCTAGAAACGTGCCTCTCTATTACACTGCTCTTCTTGTCCAGACTTGGGCACTTGGACGGATCCACTTGTTCTGACCAACTTCTCAGTCCCTTGGTTTCTTCTCAATGCACATGCCGACAAAACCGCATGCATTTGCCAAGACTAAAGTTCGAAAAAAAAGGATTTCAATGTTAGTGAAACAAGATTAACACTTAGTTATGCTGTTTAATCATATGTATTTTTGTTGTTAGTTCTTTTTTCCTATCGTAGCAAGCACGGGAGGAGCAAAAGAGTGATGTGGGTGGTCAGCCGGCCTGTATATTTGCAAGTCGATTAAGAGTTAACGCTGAATGGACTAGCAATAAGCTCTTCCTTGGTTTGTATATATATATATATATATATATATATATATATGTGTGTGTGTGTGTGTGTGTGTGTGTGTGTGACAGTTTTCTTTGATTTGTTAATTAATAGATGTGAGAGATGGTGGATGTGGTTGGAGCCAGCGAGAATGTTGAGGCCCGGGAGACTACTACGATAGGCTCAGACAAGCTTTTTTTGGATTGATAAGGTGGCTCAGACATATAAAAAGTTGGAGAAAATAAAATATTTAGTGTCAAGTTCGTCTCAAAGCAAGAAAATTGATAATGTTAGGTCCTAGATGACATAGGTCAATGTACATATGAGAAGGAATTAATCAATCAATCCACAGGCATCTACGATATATAGTGGTTAACTGTGAAGCCGAACCCTAACACGCCTATACATGCACTCTCTGAGAGTCGACCTCTCCACCAGCAGCAATGGCGGTAGAGCACCTTGTCATTGAGCTCACGCTCTCGAAAGATGAGGGCCACGAGTTCAATACCTGGCACGTGTGTTTGGCTTCGGCCTCCCCATTGTACAAGAAAAGGAAAGGTTCCTGTCGTGTTATGCCTCTGCTTATGGAAGGCGCAGTAACTGAGAAACTCAGCTTGTCTATGTTTGTTGTTGCGTGTGTTTGTCTTTTCCGGCTACAATGGGGAGGCTCAAGCCCGGTATGCATGACCCACTCATGATCTGCATCATGTGAGTCGAGAGCCCTACAAGGTAAGCTAATGGGCTGAGTGTTATTTTGTTGGTTTTAGTTCCATGATTTCAAAAGGAACCGGAGGAAAAGTATGCGGCATGCATCAACCAACATAAGAACCACTTATAAACCACGAGAAATATGAAGGTGAACCATATATATCCAATATTTCCTAAGATCGGCACTCTTTAAGAGAAGATTGGGACAAGAGCATCATGAGTTCAGGTGATGCATGGCCATTTTACTTCGCCGCTGCATATTTACGGCCTCCAAGTAGTGTTTTTAGGAACCGCTGAAAAAGCCCGAATTTATACTAGTATAATAAGAATTTATATATACATATATATATTTTATAGAACCAGTTGAACTGCACGCTTTGGCAATTTTTCTATCCCTACCCGACCACACTGCCTTCCAAATTTCGTTAGTTTACTTCCCCCAAGTCTTCCAACAATACCATTAAGAGTTAAGACGGTTGTTAATTAACCATATCCAGGGTGTCTAAGTCACTTCCGCTTCCTGTTCTACACCCAACTGCTTGTCCTCCTTTGCATCCCTAATATTGTATGTATATATATATATACATATATGTGTGTGTGTGTGCGCGCTATGTAGAACTGAAACGAGTGCAAGTAGCGGAAAACTGTTCAGAAAACCGCTTGCCTGCCCATGGTTTTGGAATGTGTGGGTCCTAATGGTTTCCATTGTGGTCGTGTATATCCAAAGTTAGGGTCTCAAATGATCCAACCTGAGAAGAAGACCAGTTTTACTTCTTTCCAAAAATAAAAGACAATAAGAATCATTTTCAGTTCAAGTTGGGGGTGCTGGTGCTTAAATATTCTGCCACCAAGTCTCTCTCTATATTGACCGTTGGTCGCTAGTGAGCTATGCATTGTAACTCGCTTGAGTATATATATATATATATATATATATATATATATATATATATATATATATATATATATATATATATATATATATATATATATATATATATATATATATATATATGTGTGTGTGTGTGTGTGTGTGTGTGTGTGTGTGTGAGAGAGAGAGAAATTGGGTATAAAAAAAATTTGAAAATGCTTAAATTCTTTCAAAGATCTCCATCATTTAATCAATTTGATCAAGGATTGAAATTTGGATTTAAAAAACAAAAACTATTGTTGTTCTTTTCATACTTGATATTTATTTTTTAAATTTAAATCTTTATTGTTAATCGTGTTGATCAAATAGTGGAGATATTTAAGTTGATTTAAGCATGGATAGGTGTGTATGTGGACTATGTTCTAATACATATACATACATATGTATAGTGATTTGAAGGCTTAAATGAAATAAGGTTGTTCTTCATATCTCTTTAATACTTATAATTTTTAAATGATACTCATCTTAAAATTAAAAGTGAGTATGCATATATCAAAAGTTTCACGATCCAATTTATATATCTATATATATAATCCATTCACAGATTTCTACCCTGTCATCGACATGAATAATGATAGAAATTTGAATTTAAAAAATTAAATATACTATTTTACATTAAATGCAAAGTATGAAAAGTACAATAGTATATTTTGTTTTTAAATTTAAATCTCAACCTCTCATCATATCATATAGTGAAAATTTTTGACTAGATTTGAGCATCAAGAAGTTTGAGCGTATACCAATATCCTCCTCTCTCTCTCTCTCTCTCTCTCTCTATATATATATATATATATATATATATATATATATATATATATATATATATATATATATATATATAACTGATTCTTGCAACAAGTGGCCATCAACCAGGTGCAGATTCTATCATGTGCCTTATTGATGATCCAACTGGCTGTATCTCAAGCTCTTCTTCTTTAGTAAGAATAGTTGAATCTCAAACTTCATGTACTGTTCGCCTACTGGCTGAATCTCAATCTCTTATTTTGTAGCAAGAATTGTTCAAACTTCACCTCTTTACAAAATATGACTACCTTCTCTTTCTATGAGCGTCGTTTCAAGGTATGAAACACTCGAGCTGAGTCCGGGTCGACATGCATGGCTCACGCGTGCACACACACACACAGAGAATGTCTTAGAATTAATGTAAAAATAACACTGAGGACGTGATCATCAACTGATCAATTACATGAAACATAAACACAGACATCTTAGGGACATGTTTCCGATAACTTAGAGCATGCACAAAGACATGTCCAGTTCTGGTTTGCTTGAAACCAGAAACCGTACTCGAATCGGTCTGGCACTGTGGCCGGTTCAGATTATAGTTTTGGAATCGTTGATTTTGGAACAGTTCCAGTTTTGATATCAGAACTACCTCGAAACCATTTAAAAAAAAAGAGAGAATATAAAACCCCTCTGTGACTTGAATTCCCCACCAGCAACAATGGCTGGGAGAGACTTACTGATGAGCTAGCTTAGTGATGGCTTGGTTTTGAACAAAATATTTGACCCTTTTTTGTCATGAGAGTTGAACTCCCCACAAGAGCTCAATATATGAAGCGCTCTACTACTGAATTATTAGGCAGTTGGTAAATAAAATTATACATAAACAATTACTACGGAATTATTAGGCAGTTGGTAAATAAGAACTTCTGAAAAATATACATAAACAACTACTACTGAATTATTAGGCAGTTGGTAAATAAGAACTTCTGAAAATTATACATAAACAAATATCAGAGGTTTCAAACTGTTGGTTTCAGTTTCAGTTTTGAGTCGGTTTTTAAAAATTGTGATCTGTAATTAAAACGGGGTTCCTAATTCTGAAACCGGTTCAAACCCCGGTCCAATTCTAAACGGGCCATGCACAAATTTTGACATAATGTTTCTTAAATTATATATTTTATAACATCGAAGAAGACTCCCTCCTGTAAGAGGCATCAAAGAGAACCGGTTCACTTGGTCCATGAGGTTCCAGTGAAGGCTCCAGAGAGTAGACAGAAAGAGTTCAAACAGATACCCACAAGCCACACATTGGCGGTACTTACAAGTGTGTGTGCTTTCTTTCTTTCTTTCTTTCTTCGTTTATGATGAGGCCAAAGCTCGCACCTGAAAGTCGAACTTGCAGCCAGTCCTCATGCAAATCGAAAGCCCTCCCACGCATGCGCACGCTCTGAGTACAGTACCTAATAGTATGTTGATCAATAATTTAATAAAACGGGTTTAATCTTACTTAACTTTTTTATCATCAATATTCGATAAATTAAATTTATCAGATGACTTGAGTACTTTCAAAAGTTTGAGTTTATTTGAAAATAATGTAAAATACATTAGCTTAACAAGTTTCTCGTTTGAAGAGAAAAGGAAATGTAGAAAGCTAATTTTGAAAAGAATTCATCTCGAAATTGGATTTTTAAATGAAAAGTGGCATCTTCATCCTCCAAAGGTGATGATATGCAGAAAAGCTTCTCTCATGTTTGCGTTTCTTCTAGAAACATATGAAGTTTCTTAAGAAATCAATGAAAGTCTGCAGCGATGTTCAAATCTGTCAAAACCTGGTTTTAGCATTTTTTGAAATAGCCAAACTTCAAGCCTACTAGATATGGGCCTGTATTTAATGTGGATCAAATAATCAGAACCAACAATGAGATTCCGATTTGTTTCAGGTCGGATTGAAGATCTGATGGTTAATTGAATTTTATTGGTGACTTACATATAAAATACAACTCTTTTGGCTAATTGGCTTAGCTAAGTCGTATTAAATTAGCCAAACTGCGGACTGAACCGGACCCGAATTCAATGAATCGAAAAGGTCCTACACTACTAAATCAATTTTCCTATGCTAATGTGATCCACCACTCACATGCCTCCGAATCCTTGCCAGTTCCTTTTGACCAGCTCTCCCATTTATAGATGAAGAGAAGACATTAGATTCAATACTAATCAGTATTTTTGCTTTTCAAGTATGATAATTGTTTCGCAATATCATTCATTTATCGTTGATTCAAGAAGAGAAACTGTCGACGATTTCATGTATATTAGTTTATGCACTTGGAGATACGTTGTTTATGCATCTACCAACGTATATATTTCTTTATAGCACATAATTCTATGGTGCTTCAACAACTCATCGCCGGCGAGTGGCCGAACTCAACCATGGAAGACTGCAGGCGAGAGAATCATATTCGCGTTTTTGTTTCTCTGATTCCGTGAACGTCTCGCTTTGGTTCACAGACTGTTTTCGTATCTTAGTAACAATTATAATACGATGAATAACTTTTCCGCCACGGTTCTAATTCACTATCAGAGAACTAGCTTCTATGGAGGGCTGAGAACTGTCATAGAACTCTACACAATTTATTTTCAATGGTTGCAATCGCCCGGAAAAACAACAGTCGACGATTTGAAGATCCGTGATCAGCATCCTTGGAAATCAATGAACCCTGGTAAATAGGTGTGTAATTTCACAGAATCAACTTGTGCATACTTAAGGATTTCTGCGTTAGCTCATCTGCACGGTGGGAATGGAACCTTTGTAACTTAGAGGCTCTTCCCCTTCTCCAATTTCTTCCTTCTCTATAAGTTGTTGGTTGCCACTATAAACCCTAATAACAAATAATCATAAAATACGGTAATAAGGGCCAGATTTCATGAGTTACTTTATAAAAAAAAAGTTTACACATAAAACTGTTTTTGTTTTTATTTTAAAAAAGATAAAAGAGTCTCTCGGATAAACATAAATGACTTTAATGGAAAGTCTCAAGAAAAATCACACAAAGTGGAAAAACAAGTGATATATATATATATATACATATATACATGAAAAATAACAAAGAAAAGTATATACACAAAACAAGCTTCCTATAAAAAATACTAAGCGGGTAACCGTGTGCCTCCTCTTCTTCTACCTTTCTCAGAGAGCATTTTTGTTTCCGCATCGCTCGTGACTTCTTTGTGATCTGACTGCACTGCAGGCTTCAACATTTGTATTAAGAATCAAAACAAACTGAGGACATATGTTTCTTCTATTCATTTTTGAGAGGCAAATGTCAAAAGGTTGAACGCAAGCTAGAAACTCGTAAAAAGCAAAGGTCGAAAGGACAGAAAAGGAGAAGGCCGAAAGTCTGAGGACAAGCAAAATAACTGAAAAAGATGAAGGCCAAAGACTTAGACTTAACGCTGACTAGGAAGTTAGGAAAAAGCATAGGGACATCGAGGCAAAGGCCTAGTAAAAGCCTTTAAAGCCACAAAGTTGGTGGCCAAGAGAGGCCGATCAAAGGTGAGAGGTGGAGGGAGCCATTCCCTCTCTAGATTTCTCTTTCCCTCCCTCTCCCCTCTCTTTATATCCATTGTGTTTTTTTGCAAAATCACTAAATCGCACACAAACAACAGTTTTATGGAAACTACCTCAAGAAGTGGATTAAAAAGCTTATTTTGCCCTCAAGTATTCCCTTAAATTACAATCTGTTTTTGGTCAAAATTAAAAAAAATCATATATTTTAAAGTCAAAAGATGTTTATGCTCTTAAAAAAAAATTACTAAATACCAACCTATTAAATTAAGTTGTTGTCGTTAAAAGTGCGAAAATTAATAGGTCAAAAGATGTTTATGCTCTTTAAGATGGGGGCAAAATTATCATTCTATCTCTCGTCGGGAACCTCTGACCAAATCGAACACAATTTTTTACAATGGTGCCTCGTCTTTTGGGATAATTAAGTAAACAGAAAATAAATTTATTATTCTGTCCTTATATATGTTCTTAAATTATAGAAACTGTATGAAACTTTTAAAGAAATTACCAAAGCTAAAATGGGCTTCGTGTGAAAATCCCTGTAGTGGTAACCGTACGCCTCTTCTTCTTCCCCTCGCTCTTCACTCCTTCTCTTCTTCTCCCTCTAAGAGCATTTTGTTTCCACATGCTCACGGCTGCTTTGCGATATGCACCGCCGGCTCTAACATTCTCTACTTTATTCCTCTCCCTGCTTTTTGCAAAAAGTTTCTATACAAAGAACTCATCCGTTGAAATTTAGTGGTTCTGGTCCTAAGAAAGTGATTCATCATCAAGCCAACGGCGCTGCTGTCACACATATGTTTAACGAAACTAAATTTACATATATATACAAGAAAAAGGGAAGACTCTCTCTCTGACTGTGCGTGCACAACACAACCAAGACGTTGAATACATGCATCAAACAAAAGAAACTAGAAAACAAAAAGGTGATCGCGAGCAATTTGCTCTCGAAACGGAGAATGCAGTTTGCAGGACATTAGCAGGATAGTGGAGTCCTTGACACAAACATAACTTGGGCCTCTGCCTCCTTGTCTGTTTAAATGGCTTAGCGGCCACTGTCCCGTCTTGGCCGGCTTCAAATTGCCGGAATACCGTCAGCATAACATCAGCAGCCGGAAAATGAGCCATTCATATCCACAATTTACACAAGTGAAACAGGGGAACTTCAGTAAGCCTTTGACACTTGTTCATCATAAACTCTCACCGGAGCTAATTTCCATCCAAAAGTCATGAAATTCTAAAAAGAAATCACGACACCCCTTCATTCGCCTAATTCCGGATTCACTGATTTTCGTAGCGAGGCAGCGGACTATGGAAAACACCAATTTACAGATAAAATATGGATACCAGCATGCCATGCGGATCCGAACGCAGTATCCTCTCTCAGGCATAGAGAACTGACGTTGCACGTTGCGAGCGAAACTGCGCCATTCCATTATAGAGCGCCTTTCGGTTGGCCGGCAAGTCGCACCTGACCCAGGCTGCCTCCGACTTCTTCTCCCTTCTCTTTCCTCCCGCCACACCGCAGGTGTGTCGCCGTCTGTACTCGGCGTTGTTGCTGCTTGGCTCCTCCACATCTTCCGAGAACCTCACCTTCTTCTTGTTCCCTTCAAATTCACATGAATTACAATATTGAGAATTGTAACCAATGAAGCAGAGTAGAAATTCTGAAAACCAGAATATCGCAATCATGAAAACACATCAAAATCGCATATAGTTTTCTTAACTAGAATGCCATCAATATTCATCTTTAAAGCTTGATTTAAAAGCGATTTAATTTCTCGTCCTTTACGTATAAACTTCAAATTCACATTAGGGAAAGAAAAAGAGAAAAAGCATAAATCCGTCACTGTTTCTTAAGGGCGTAAGTAAAGGAAGTACCACAATGAGACCACCATAGTCACAGCCCTGGCACGCTTCAACACCGACACACATTTACACAAATTTGCATTGACTCTTAAAAGTAACAAACACAAAAAAAATGAACCTACTATAGATAAAAAAACATAGATATGCTGTCCAACCGTTGATCAATATCGGAATTTAATCAAAGGAAGAGAAAGAACTAATGGAAGAGAAGACATGCACAGCAGCAGCAAGATCACGATTTTGCAGGAAACGGCAATTAAATAGGTACCTGGGGAGGAGGATTTTGCGGGTGTGTGACGATTTTCGACTCCGAAGGAATCGGCAGAGTGAGAGACCTCACAAGAAATGGACTTGAGGGAGTAAACGACGGTCGGAGAAGCAGCGGGCTCCTCTTCTTCACTTTCCTGGGATTCCACAGATCTGCAGGCACCCACGAACCGTCGGCGGTTGAGGACCATGAGAAGAAGGCTGCAACCAGAGATGGCCACCACCGCCATTACGCGCATTCCCGGTCCCTCCATCACCACCAAACCGACAGAAACGAATTATGGTTTAGGATTCCTCCGGCCACCCCATCAACCCGCTAGTTCCCATGAACAATGGTGTTTTGCGAACGAGAGAGAGAGAGATACTTTTTTTGTTTCTAGCGGATTTCTTTTTGCAAACGATCGATGGCTTTGTGTCTGTCTTTCGCGTTTGGATTCCAGGCGTCTTCGTGAGCAACGGAGAGCAACGACCGGCAATAATGACAAGTGAAGACGACGGCCACGAGGGCCCTTGTACGTCTCACCTTTCAGAAATGACTTTCCTACCCTTTTCCCGAAGAAAATGCTGATTGTGAAAATTTTACCCAAACCCCTCTCAGGAAACCCGGGTCGGGTGGGACTCGGCACAAATTCGGGTTACAAGTTCTTTTACTTTCTTCTTTTCTTATGGACTTTATTCTTATTTTATATGTCTTTTAGACACAAGGGGTTCGATTCAGGTGAACCAGGTCTGTTAGGGTTATCTAAAGTGACCCCTAAAATAATGGGTACCTTTAAGGTTGGACCTGTTTTTGACCCGAACCAAAGGCGACCCAACAAATTGACCCTATTTCAAACCTACCTTGGACCTAAAGAATTCACTTTCTACAATTGACAATTTAAGTTTCTAAATGATTAACAAGACTCACCTCATCAAGCTCACAGATCGTCTTAGTATAAGGTTGTTTTGCCTTGAAGAGACATACCATGAATAAAAGTCATAAATAAGCAGCCATGTAATGCAATAAGCAACGAGCCAGGCATGTGGACTTGTTCTACTATCTTGTTGAGGATATTAGATATAGTTTGGGAGCTTAACCAATAACAACAACAACTAAATTTTTTTTATACTAAATGGAGTCAATTTTATAAATTCATTGTTTCTTTATAACTCGATCTTCTGTCATGTTAATAGTCAATTCAACAAAAACTTTTCAATAATTTTATCCATTATACCATGTGTTCAAGCCACTTTAAATGGTATTTTCTCATTTTTTATTAGTGTAAATTCTAACTAATATATGTTAACCTTATTACAAATACTTTTTTTGTGTGTGTGATCATACGTTCATCGCAACATCTTCATTTATGTTACAAACATCTCTTACATATGTTAACCATTAACTACCCATTAGTACTTGGGATAAAAACACAATACAGGACCCTACGCGTGTAAAGCTGGTTAGTACATAAATTGGATCTGATCCGATTTCTTGATCCAAATGTGGAAGACCATTAGAAGAAAAGAAACTGGCTTTTTGGGTATTTACCCGACTACCTGCAAGGGAGAAGGCCAAGGTGGAGACGGGTGGAAACCAAGTTTGTGCGGAAACGTAGACGGCGTCCATCGTGACGTCGTCAAAAGCCAACAATTATGACGTTTACTGGCCACCCGATGGGTGGGCTTCCCAAGTTGCTTTTGTTTACGCTTTTTTGTCTTAAACCTTACTGATACAAAGACACGACACGATGACACCCTTTACTGATAAAAAACCGAATTTAATGCCTCATGTTTATATTATTACTAAAAATACTTTTTTTTCTTCGTTTTTCTCTCTTTCGCAGGAGAAATACCTACTTGGAAAGCAAAATGGAAAACTAAGGCACACGGCTAACGAAATATACACACCCCGAGTGTCGAACTTCAGACCTATTTATTTTTCTTCTCCCCACGAAAATCATATTTTTGCTAATAGCTATTTTTTTGTGATTTACAAAACGATTTTGACAGGAGAAAAGAGCAATAGCTCTCCAGGCTAGGGAACTGGACTCACAGTTGCAGGTAGCGAGTTCGATACATACTGCGTGCATAGCTAGCTTCAGCCTCTCTGTTATATTCCAAAACATTGAAGAAAAAAGCATAAATATTAGAATATTTCATCATATTTTGTCAAGTCGCTTAAAACTTTTGATGACATTTAGAGATGTCAAAAGGGAACCTGACTATAAGACAAAAGCTCAGGAACTGAAAAAATGCAGTTAGTGTATATATATATACATGTGTGTGTGTGTGTGTTTGAAATTAGAGGCCCAAGAGACTCACCCAACACAACTTGTAGAGTCTGGCCTGAGGGATTGGCCTGGCCCTGCTCGGCCCGGTGCCCTTCAAAGTCCAGTTCAGCTCGGCCAGTATGGACCGGCCCGTATTGATAACTCTATTGACATTATTGCGAGAGATACGTCTTAAGAGGGGTTAGAATATGCCATGCATTTGGGTGGAATATACTATTTTGTCGAACATAGGAAAGAGGAAGTTGAGACGTAAATATTTTAAATTTTAAGGGCTCCACTTGCACCCGTACTGAGGAAAAGGATTGGAGCGTTATCCGTTATTGAAATGCATTAAGGTGTGGGAGGCATGATTTATTACTTATCATTCACACTAAACAAATGCCACTTTTTTTTATATAATAAACACGCTTATGGTGGTGATAAGATCGTGCCCAATTGTGGTCAAATAGTTCCCTCTCCCTCATTTAAATAATAGACAAAAGTGTGTTTGATGTCGGTAGGTTATTCGTGTCAAAAACAGGTCAACCTTACATCATCCATTCTTTTTCGTGTTGGAGTCGACGTGTGAATTTGGTGTTTTGCTTTCCATTTTGTGTTTCAAATAATCAGGTTTCATGTTCTTCGTGTCAATGGGTCGTATTTGTTCCATATCCTTTCATGCCAACTTAAGTATTGTGTTTGATTCTCTTGTCGTGCAAAAACTATTACAAAAGCCATGACAGTGGTGGTGGGGTTTTGGATCGAAAAAAGAAAAAGAAAGAGTTTGGCAATTGAGCTTGTGTTGACGCCAAAAATAAAATAAAAATTTCCGCAAACGGAAATCCTTTTCCATTTTCGATATCCACGGAAACAAAAGAACGTTTTGCTGCTTAGAACTTTTGGGGTCTGTTTGTATCATCAGTTTTCATGTCAATGTTTGAAATTGTCACCCCCAAAACATTACATTATTGAAGAGTGGAGAAGGCACATGATCTTATAGATGATTTGAGCTTGTCCTCCAGCATTCATATACCCAATGCAATTGATGCCCGTCCTGATCGGGCGTGCCATGAGAGCTGAATTCCTGCTGTTTGTTCTAAACAAGGAGGTGTGGACAAATAACTAAGCAGCTTTCATTTGCATCAAGGATGGGGTTTTATATTGAATACTTTTCTCAAAAGATTTAAAAATTTGAATGAACAAAGGCGCGTAAGTAAAAATTAAAATTCTCTAGTTTTGAAATAATATATAAAAAGATTAAATTAAGAAAGTTCAAAACTAAACTATTTAGGTGGAGTGGGTCTGGATTTTTGAAAAGTTTGCACTGCTTTGATTCAATTTCTGGGTCTTTTCAGATTTGGGTTTGGAAGTTGCATCAACCAAACAATAGCATTTCAAGGATTAGTTCTTCCAAGTTTCTAATTACTAGCAGCTAACCCTTCGAACAATGAAGTCAAGATATGCTAGGTCATTAATTATGAAATATTCAGAATTTATAAGCAAAAAATAGTCCGCTTTTTCCATATGCTTCTAATATACACCTAATTTAATAAAAAAAACTTACGTATATTTGCAAGGTTTTGTGAGTGAGGGTCAAAGACTCTTTTGAAGCTAGAGTATGTGTAAAGCGTATTTGGCTGTACACTATATATATATATATATATATATATATATATATATATATATATATATATATATAGTGTACAGACAAACCAAGTTGTAACCATTGAGCAGCTGAAACTAACACAAGAGATTGATTTCTCTCACACCTCCGCTTTGCTTCCCTCATAATTCAAACTTGAATTCTCTAAATTTCATTGAATCTCTAACATATCCCTTCGCTCTCATTCCGGATACTGCTAAGTTCATTATTCCTTGATGAGCTTCCCTTTGTTATTTATTCGGACTAACGCGTGTTCCTCTCCGTCCAAACTTTGAGATACCCAAAGAAATCTTATGTGGTGTTTCTGCATTAAGTGGTTTATAGATTTGTTTGTGATTATCCACATTGAGTACTCTCTTTTGTTAGTAAGTGTTGGATTTAATGTTAACTAAAGTTGAGTTAATTAAACTCATGTGCATTAATAACATTTAATTGTATTTAGTATCCCTAAATATTTAATTATGCATTATTCATATCTGTGAAAGTTTTAAAGTTTATTACTCTATAGTGACACTAATTTCTCTAAGGCAAGTCCTTAAAGACGACTCACATAGATAATTTTTTTATTATAATTTGATTGTGTTTTCTTTACGACACACATATAAGTTTTTTTTATTATAATTTGCTTATGTTTTTTGTATGACTTGTTTATGACTTACTTTGAATACACAAGTGTTATTGATGGGACATGTTTATAATTATTGCATAGTGGTTTCTTATGCATGTATTTCTATGGTTGTTTATAACAATCTTAGAGAAATCAGTATTATCTATAGTAAACATGTTTTTGTCTGTTATCATGCGACCTAAGGTCAACTTAACCTTGATGCTGAAAAAAATTTTGGTCTGTATTTCAAATGTTGACAACAACATATAAAAATCTGGTTAACGATTAGATTACATTTGTATATCAAGTTAGATGGTCCTCAACTTGATGATGCAAACCCTTGAAGTTCAGATAAAATTATCGAGTGCAAGGAGAAAGACACTTTGTGTCATTGTATATTATCGACTCTGTCAAATGTTTTATTCGACATTTATAGTTTTTCTCCTTATACGACAGTGTGAGAATATCATAGTTGAGACACAAGAATACCACTTTTATTCTTATGGTCTTAACAAGTCTACAATTTGTATATCCAAATCTATGTAAAACTTTCTCAACATAATAAGACTAAGAGATTACTATATCATCGGTAGACCTTGTGATTTTAAGCCTTTAAATCACGTAAACCATACCCATATCCTTTATCTCAAACTTAACACATAAGAACGATTTAATCTCATTCACTATTCTTATATCAGAATCAAACAATAATATATTATTTACATATAGACAAAGAATGATGAGTATATTATTTACCGACTTATCGTAAACATACTTATCATAATAATTAGAAACAAAGTTAAAAAATGATATCACACAATCAATGTTTTCATGCTATTGTTTAGGGATTTGTTTTAAACTCATTGCCACGAGCCATAAATTCCTCTAGTTGATCCATATAAATTTTTTTATTTAGGTCACTATGCAGAAAAACAGTCTTCACATCCATCTAATGATTTGTGAGGTCATATACAGATGTCAGTGCTATAAGAACTTGAATGATAGTCATACGAGAAATTGAGAATAATTATCGAAGTAATCTATTCATTCTTTTTATATTTATCCCTTGGCAACTAACTTATCCTTTTACTTGTTGATTGTTTCATTTAGTTTCTTTTTAAAGATCAACTTATAACCCATAGTATAATAACTATGAGGCAAATCCACCAATTCTCAAATATCATTGGAGAAAATTTATTGAATTTCATCATTAACTACATCCTTCGAAACTTAACACCAAGTAAGGTCATAGCCTGTTGGGAGGTGATAAGACCATTTTCGACATTGAAAATAGCAAAGTAACTTCCAAAGTCCTTTGATATCCTGAGTTGTTTACTTCTCCTTAATTCAATTAACCTAATTAGAGTCACCCTAATATTTGTCATCCTTTCTACATGATCGAGAATATAACCACTAGTATGGTCATGATCTCTAGAAGATATACTTTGGGAAACTTTTGTCTTAATAAAAAATATATTCTCAAAGAATGTAGCATTATGAAACTCAATTATTGTGTTGACATCTATATCAGAAATATCATATCTAATAACGAAGGATTTATATGCATAACTTGTCTCCACATATCCCAAAAATTAACATTCACTGTTTCAAGTTCCAATTTCTTTATCTTGTTTTCAAGGATGAGTAATTTCATAAGACACTTGCATACTTTGAGATATTTGAGACTGGTTTTTCAACCCTTCCTAAACTCAAAAAGACTATTTATGCTTATGGTGAACTATATTTAGAATATAATAAGTTGTACTTAAAGTTCTCTTAGATATAGGTAGGTAACTTAGAACCTTGAAGTAAAATATTAACCATATGACATATGATTATAGTCTTTCGTTCAACTATCCCATTAGACTGAATAGAATACGGACCAGTAACCTCATGAATAATACCATTGTTCATATAAGCAAGTAAATATAACAATATTTACTGTAATCATCAATAAAACATGATGAAATATCTTTTGTTATCCCTAATAATCATTTCATTAAATTCACAAATATGAGTGTACATTAAATCCAAAATTTTGGGTTTTCTATCAACCGTATGAAAAGATTTTCTAGGTCGTTTCGATTGCATACATATACCAAATTTGTGTTTTCTATCGATAATAATCTTAAGGGTAAAGTTTAAGTTCATCATTCTTTTCATTTAGTCAAAGTTTACATAACCCAATATAATATGTTATACATGAGATGATTCAATATTATATATAGAAAAAGAAGAAGAAGAGAAAGCCAAAGTATATGCTTTATTAACATTAAAATGTATATAAGAATAAATAATTGGTTTTACATGAATTTTAATCAAATCTCTATATAACACAAATAATTCTTTCCAAAGAAACACCCTATACTAAGTATGTAATTGAAACTTTATTATATTTCTAATACAATCTTAAGCCCTCACTAACTAAAATAGGACCACTGAATATATTATGATGAATCGTTTGAATGTGTCTAACTCCTTAAAGAGTTATAATATTTGTAAAATGAAACTTTAAGTTCACACACCCTTCGTCCTTAACTTTAGTAGTCAAAAGATTTCCTAAGGTTAGAGTTCTGCTATAAATAGTTTGATAAGACACAAATAAAGATTGGTCAACACAAACGTGTACATTAATTACAATATATACAATATAGTATTGTGACTCATAAATAGAAAGTAAATGGAGTTTAAGAAATAGATACCCGTCATTAATAAGCATATTGGTCACTATGTTGACCATAACTCATTTAGCAGCTACAAGTTTTTTGTCTTTCTTTGAGCGATAGTCTCTCACCTAATGTCCAACCTAACAACAAAGCCAACACAATTTTCCCTTAGGTTTCTTTTGAATTTTGACCTTGGGTTTATGATTTATATGTTTTCTCTTAGCATCAGTAGGTTGTTTTCTTATTATCGTTAGGTTTACCTTATGGGTGTTGTATACATGCATAATGAGTTTTTGACTTCTATATTTTTTTTATATTGCTATATCTATCATGAGGTCATCAAGGGTTATCATATCCTTCTTATGCTTGAGATGTATGCCAAAATCCTCATAAGACTTAGAAAATTTCTTAATAATATACATAATAATAAACTTATCATGAAGCTATATTTTGACTTCCTTTAGACCATGACATAGCACACAGATTAGTTTTCTTTTCTTATTACAATTTGCTTGTGTTTTCTCTATGGTTTGTTTATGACTTACTTTGAATATGTGAATGTTATTGATTGATGCATGTTTATAATTGTTGCATATTAGTTTCTTATGAATGTATTTTTGTGGTTATTTATAACAATCTTAGAGAGATCAATATTGTCCATAGTAAACATGTTTTCGTTTGCTATCCTCCGACCTAAGGTTGACTTGACCTTTATACCCATTTTTTTTTTCGATCCCCATTTTAAATGTTGATAGCACCATATGAAAATTTGGTTAATTGTGTTATGGTTGCATTTGTATATCAAGTCAAACTGTCCTTAACCTGATGATGCTAACTCTGGAAGCTCGAATAAAATTGCTAGTAGAAGGAAAATGATATCTTGTGTCATTGTTGTATATTATTGGCATTGTCGAATGTTTTATTTGACGTTTATAGTTCTTCTCCTCCTATTACAACAAAAGATCTATGGGCTTACTTGAATCGAAAATATAATACTCAAAACCTTGGTCTTAAAAAGTATTTCATAGTCAAATTACTTAAGTATGAAACGATGGAGGGGAAATTTGTAATCAAATAGGCCCACAAGTTTGAGTTTTTATGACATGGTCTCAAGAAAACTGAGATGAAGCTTTTTAAAAAGTTTATTGTTATATATATTATTAAGAAATTTTCATCAAGATGAGGTTAAGTATAATGTATCATATACATACACCTTGAATGGCCCTTGACGGTTCATTTCTCATCTCTAAATGGTCCCAAGAGAATCCAACGTACTTGAGAGGACTTCCTTTCATTTCCACGATTGAATCCATGGCGTTCAAGTTAAAGCGAAAACAGGTTTGATAGTATGTCCTTGATTATCTCCAATACTTAATATTAGTGTTCCTTAATCGCACCGTATCGTATGATATGGTGTGATACGTATCATATGATACAGATACGATATCGTATTGTACCTAAGAGTATCGTAAAACAAAACTTATCGCTCTATATCGTGCGATATGGGTCGTATCGCACGATATGGAGCCTATGTAAAAAAAAATCAAATTTTTTTAATATTTTTTTTCTATTTTTTTTGTAGGTTTCTGGTCTCTCTTCACTTCTCTCCAAAGCTTCCTCCGATATGCTTATTTGGGATTGCAAGTTGTGTATGTAACATGTAAATTCGGGTTTATAATTTCATTTATTGAATAAGAATAATTTATGAATAAATAAAAATTGTGACAAAATTATTTTCCTTTTTGTTACCAACTTTTAGGTATATTTCTACTACTAGTTTTTAATTTCATGAAATCGTAAAAAATAAAAAATAATTTGGTTGTCTTGGTTCATTGAGTGGGTATTTCACAACTTCACTATTTTAGGGTTCACCTTACATGACTTCCATTGAGTTGAACATGATCAACGTGTGTGAGGCTTAACTTAGTCTGTGAAGTGAGAAATGGAGCTCAAGCATTAGTTAAAAAGCTAGTCTCCAGTAAGAGAAAAAGGGGATATCATCAAGTAACAATATCACATCACTGAGGTGTCATAGACTCAATAATCAAAGAAATGGAACTCATAGTTTTGATTTCCAACCGAAAGGTGCTGTTGATGATGATGAGGATCTTCAACAAGAAAAATATGAAGATTATTTAGTTGATGATCCTGATTACAATTCGTAAAATGTAAATGTATTTCATTTTTTTGATTCAAAATATGTAAATTTGGATGCAATTGTTCAATGTTGAATGCTTTATCTGTACTAAACTTTGCATTATATGAATTTAAAGCAATTACCAGATTTTTTTCAGATTTTTACTAAATTTTCTTGATTTTTTAAATATTTATATATATTTTAAATATTAAAGTACGATACGATATGAGCGATACGATACGATACGCCCGTATCGTGGAGCCCAACGATACGATATGCATGAGACAACACTGCTTAATATCTACTATAGTTAATTGGAGTACCTACGTACGTAACAAGTAGATGTAGAAATCCACTTGCAGAAAAGTTTTGAGAGGGGAAGGAAGTAAGGAATGAAGGAGAGTAAGGAATACAGTATTGTAGCATTAGTAATTAGTACGATAAATCATCAGATTAACATTGTAATCAGCACAATTAATCATTCGATTAGCGAAATTGATTGAGGAAGAACCTTTTTAACTCGCAAAAAAGTCGAGTTTCTCGATCAAAGTATTGAATGATTTCGTACCAATCATGTTGCTATCGTCATGATCGTGCTGCTGAGTACTTTGTCCCCACTGGATGCCCTAAACCTTTCGCTTTAAGAAAAGGGAAGCTCTCTCTAAATCTCTGTCAGCACCCGCTTTTCATCTCTTTAAATCCTCACCTCCCAACGTGTTTGGCAAGTTGACATTGCCCCCACTATTGGACTGTGCCTCAGTATCTCACTTTATTTCCAGCTCGAGACGTCATGTTCAAATTCTTGCACCTTCGCTCTCTGTCGTCGATCATCCATCGTCAACAAGCAAATTAGATATGCATCTTAGCAGTGCATAACGATGCTCTTTGAGCACTAGTTTTGCCTCCTCTTTTGCACGCATACAAGCCAACTTTTGGAGTCTAATCTTCCTTTAGCACTGAAAAGCGGAGAGAGATCTGAATTCCGTGTTGAGGATACAAGACTAGATAACACGAAATTGAGTTTTACCAGTCGGCTGCTAAAACACAATTGCAGATCCCAAGAAACCTACAATTCTGACTAATGTCATCAGAAAACATTATGATCAGGATTCAGGATGACCAAGCTGGGATTTTCTGTCACGGTTCAACTCTCTCTCGCGTCATGTCTCCTTGCGTTCAACTAAGAATCTGTTGGAAACTGATTCGTTTCGTGCCTCGTTAATGTGTCGGGTTGACATGCTTTCCCCTCAACTCTGACAAGGTAATTGCCTCCATGTGTTGAAAGGAACTTGAGGGTGTGTTCATCACCATGGACAAAGTGGCATGAGGCCGCTGAGTCCAGATGCCCAACTCCCTTGTATTTTACATGCGAGAGGGTCGAAGGGGCCCGCTTCGACCCTCTGCACCCCGGGCAGTCAAACTCATGCTTATGGTCTGGTTTAGAATCTTTGACGATACGCTCCTTTCACACAAGCAATTAGTGACAGTGCACGATACATTCTTGTCATTGGCTTTGGCTATGAATCTTTTACAAAAAGATTGGAGCCACCACACACCCCTTTCTCGAACACCTAATCAATGATCTAAACCTTATTATTATTATTACGACAAACTCTGCCAATGCAAGAAATTACACTTGTATGATCGATCCTAAAATCGGGTAAAGGAGGAGGATTGTGTTTAGTTTATGATGGTCAGCATAACTTTGTTGAATTTATCTATAATGGATTTTAGACATTATAAGTATTATTATTATAAATATTATTGTTGTTATATTATTATTGGTTATTGTAGTGTTCATTAAAGCTTTCAATAGGAGCCACCAATGCAAGTCACAAGTTTGAAAATTGGCGTAATCTTTGGAGTATGTGGGGATCTTATGTCAAAATTTTCTTCAAGCGTCTAATCATCGACATTCTAAAAGCTTTTGCTCGAGTATTTTATGACAATGAATTATTGTTAGATTTAAGTGGAGAGGGTTCATTTGCTTTTAGATGATATCAAATTCAAGACCTAACCCTTATATTGCTTCGTATCATGATCAATAGGAAAAGGGAGACATGGTGGTCCTAATGTCATTTGAAATGGGTTCCTGCTTTGATCCAAACAGTGACCTTGATTTGGAGGGGACATCCTTTCTAGTGAGTGTTGTTTAACTTGTGATTCCTTTCCAATGAGCTGATCCGAGTAAGACCCAAGAAACATTGGATCTGAATCAGTTCGGTGAGTCCATCTGATGAAAAATTAATGTGGAGCGTAGATTTAGTTCTTCTAATCCGATCAGTTTCTTTTACGGAATCGGAATCCACCATACAACAGACCTTTGATTTTGATTACACCCATATAAGCAAGAAGCTGATCACATGTAAATTTGGATTTGTTACAAGATAACACAACCATTCAAGTAAGACTCAGCTCTACATTCAACCAATCTTAAGATAGATTTGTATAATAGAACACTTCAGGCATCTATGAGCTGGATTAATTTGGATCTCACAGGTCCAGCCAGCCACGAATGAGGCTGTATTTGGGCCCTGACAATGAGATCCAAAGTTTTCGACCTTGTGTGGAGCACGATTTATGCACCAGGAGCCACACCGTGATCTGGTTCAGTCCACATTTTGCACCAACCATTAAAGAAAACCAATGTCTGACAGATGGACTGGTCCACCGTGAATCCGCGAACTGGATTAATTCCATTTTTTTCTTTTTAGAGTTTTTAATGGTTTGAAAATCGAACCAGAATTCTGGATGAGAGAACAGGGACCAAAACCGGCCCGGTTCCAAGAGAATCGGAACCAGACATGTCTGGTATCGGTTGCCTTTTCCCTCACGTTGTTACACAAATTTCTATTTCAAAACGGTCATTCAGAGGATGGGGCATTAAGGGTATTTTCCACAACCAATCAGGGTAGTTTGGTCATCGAAATCCCTCCTTCCGTCCTCCGTTCGGAAGAAGGTAAATGAAGCCTGGCACACTGTCGGTTGCCTTCTTCCTCAATCCTGACTTTTCTACCTCCCGTCGTAATCCCGGATTCTCAATTTCCAGCCCTCCATCTTGCCATGCTTAAGATTGAGCAAATCCCAACCGCTCTTCTTGCCATGTCGGCAGCTGAACCCTTCTCCGCCAGATCAGCCTTAGGAGGGCTTTGACTTTTCCTGGTTTTGCTTCGTTCTTGACGGGTCGGTTTGACCGCGAACACGGATGTGTTGCATGATGCGTTTAATTAAGATGTTTGACACAAACTTGTTCAACACCGCGGCAGCGTTTCGTAGCCGTGTTTGGGTCTCGGATTTTGGAGCAAGATCACCAAGACCATGTAAGGATCCAGAATCAGTTTGCAATTTCAGAAAGAGTCAAATGTTAAGTTGGATCACTAGGAGGCCATTCGTCTGCTTTTGAGTAAAACCAATGAGCACCCGTTGCGTAGATACGCAATAGTTTAGGAAATGCACATCACTTTCTTCTTGGCTCGGGTCAGTTGCGTACATGAACGATAAAAACGTGGTCAATTGTCCAACTAGTTGGCCTAAGTTTACATGTCTACAACAGGTCAAGGGTTTTATTTGCAGATCTCTTCAAGTCAAATGAACCTTTAAGTTGAGTGTCCCAAGTTCAATACTGAGGGAATGCGTATCTAGTAGGGGTCTTGCTCTCCCAACTTGCCAATATCACTTAAATCTTACAAGAAAAGAAGTTTAATTTTCTATTCGATCTTTATATTAAGAAAAATAGTATAATTTCAAGTTTAACAAGTTGGATCATGCCTTTTACTTCACTCAGCTCATGCTCTGCTCTGCAAAAACAAGCACAAACACCGGTTGTGGATGATAAAACAACCCTAAACTACTTCCATTCGTCTTCCCTAAACTAGTTCCATGATCCAACCATGCTCGAGTTGCACAAGGAGCTGTCACTATCCTGGCTAGGGATGGGCTAGGTTCAAAAGTCACCACGTTGAAGGATCTCAGTTTCACGCATGAATCCTGGTTTTCAAAAACCAAAAGTTTTGCATATATATATTCTCAGCTTTGTAAACACTTAAAATTTTATGAATCCTCGTTCTTAAAAACAAAAAGTTTTACATATATATAATAAGCACAATCTTTTAGGAGAAACCAAAAGTTGACGACCTTGAGAATTATGAACTTGGTGGCGTTTACCTCACGGATTTGGTGAAGAACCAGACGGGATCTGACTAACCCAGACGTCGATATATTTGAGGGAGGTAGTCGTTGATAATTAATGAAAGTCAAATCTTTGCTTTCGTCTTGTATGGAGTCACAAAGGGCTTCTCATCTCTTGAGCCCAACAGAAGCCGTTCCGGAACAAGAGACGGCGACGTAACTCAAAAAATGTGGCGGTCGTCGCCCTTCCCACAAAACCCCGTTTCTCTCACAAAACTTTCTGAGAAAATCTTTTCTTTCCAAGACGGGACAAACGGACGCGAGGATTTTTGGTGTCTAAAACAAGTAAGCCGTAGGTTCCTCAAAATTCTCAACCCACCCATTTCTTCTCTCTATAAAACCCCATCAACCCTCTCTCACTTCTCGTTTCTATCGTTTCCTTTTCCTCTCTTCATCTCCTGTAGTTTTTATGTATATATCGACCGTTGGATCGAACCCATCATGAGCAACGTCCCCAAATCTTTGTGTGAATCTTGCTTGAACCTTTTCACTATGCAAATCTCAGGCTCCGATCCCTGGCCTTTCTCCCTTGTTTTCCTATAACACAATCTTCATCTTGGTTTCTGGAGTCAGTTTATACATTTGGGTTTGGTTTGCTTATTTTCTGAAGTTGATTTTGATGGGTGCTGAAGTAAACATGCCAAACTTTCATCTGCATTTGCCCCATCTCCACCATGGGAAGAAAGATGAGCCTCTGTTTAAGGACATTCCGAAGGGGTATTTCGCGATATTGGTTGGGCAAGGGGAAGAGCAGCAGAGGTTCGTGGTGCCCGTCATGTATCTGAACCACCCTTTGTTCATGCAGCTTTTGAAGGAAGCCGAGGATGAATATGGTTTCGATCAGAAGGGCACCATCACCATCCCTTGTCATGTGGCTCAGTTTCGGTACGTTCAGAGCCTCATCGATAAAGAGAAGCAACCTCACCATGCTGGTTGTTTTAGGGCTTAATCTATTGCTATTGATGATGATGAAAACCAGAGAGAGATAGAGATGAATTGCAGGAGTTCCTTATCTTAATTTGTTGTTAATTGTGGTTTGTTTGGGGTGTCAAGATGTTCAAAAACTAGGTTACTTTGCATGTTAATAGCTTTGATGAAAAGGAAAGTGATATTTTTCATCTCTGTGTTCTTGAGATTCTTGTTTGTTTCAATTCCACTTGTTTTTGTGTGGGTACGCATGGTTTGGCTTCTATTCGTGTCTTTGATGGCAACGTTTGAAAGGTGCCAAAGAGGAAGGAGGATTGGCGTTTGATGGGGTCACGAGAGGGTACAAAAATGAGAACGCTTGTGTCCACAGAGAGCCGCCCTTGGCGGTGGCACCCATTAATGCTTTGTTGCTCTCTCTCTCTCTCTCTCTCTCTCTCTCTCGATGGGGTCACGAGTGGGTACAAAAATGAGTAACGCTTGTGTCCACACAGGGCCGCCCTTGCCGGTGGAACCCATTAATGCTCTCTCTCTCTCTCTCTCTCTCTCTCTCTCTCACACACACACACACACACACGGGAATAGGAGGTAAGTTTTTCTGCTCAACGAAAGAAAGAAAGAAAAGGGATTCTGTTTTAGGATGATTCGATTTGCATTGCCAATACATCCAAGAAACGTAGGAGTCATGACAAACTCACCAACTGGATGAAATACCCACGTTTCTTACTGAACTATACAGCGTTGTAGAGAGAGAGATGGAGATCTCATTGGTGTGTGAGGGCCCCGGCAGCCTTGATTTAGTGATGAGAAAATTCATTGTCATACAAGTAGTCAGGATTCGATTTCTTTCTTGGTTAAATGGCACTTGTTTGTGTGAAAGCTCAGAATTACTTGGCCTCTCTATTCTCCTGTCATTTGCAGTCTCTTTGATTTGAAAAACCGATTTAATCATCAGCGCAACTGTAAAACTTGCGTTTGGGGAGGAACACTGTGTGCCATTATTTGGTTACGTATCTTCCCTTTAGCCCAGGTTTCAAGGAGGAATCTGACCTAGTTCCTCACGCTTTAGGCCTTCTGTCGGTGAAGATCCGTTTCCTGAATTCAACTTTTACAGATCGATCGATCCCTTCGTGCATTACACGTTTGAGTGCCCGCCATGAAAAAGCCAGCAGTGTTTGTACTGTGTTCACACACTCATGACCAGATCTATGACAAAATTATCTCGACTTCTTGATTTTCGGGTGACATCCAGACCAGAAAACAGTTCATCGTTTGGAACTTTAACCATTTCTTTTTGTTACAATTTGGATACCGAAGCGAGTTGCACACACCCCAGGTATTGAACTGGCCTTTGACTTGTGAGACGACCCCTCAACCAGGCCAGCTATTGTTCCTTGTGTGAAGGTTTAACCATCTTTGTTATGACAACAACTTAATGATATTCTCAAGTTATAGTCAGCGGATTCATACCAATATTAACATAGTGGATCTCTCACGGGAGGTGTAAGTTAGGCGTGCTTAGAACAGAATAGCATTGAGATGATTGACCGGTTAAAATGTAATCATCAAGGGAAAAGAAGCGTGTGCGCCAGCGGTTCTTTTACTTTCATCTAGAATATTGGCGTTGCTGTCCCGAGGAAGGAGCAGAAATGATGCAGAGGTCTTATGGGTTATAGCTGTCGTCTGTATCAAGATTATGATGCCTTTTGGCTTTTCACCTAAAATGATTCTAGCTCATATCGTTGTTTCCCACGGAATTCAGCAACACAGCTTTGTATTTGGCTTGAACTTGAAGCCTTTTAGCTACAGGATCATTGGGCCTACTTAGCTGGATTATCCATGATCTGTTTTCTAAACAGTGGTTTCATTTCAATGCACTTATTAATGATTCTATGCTGATATGATGAACTTTCTGTGAAGTAGCATCATGAAACGTTAGAAAACCTTCGATTTTCGTTTGGAAATTCATTTAATTGGGACTTTTTTCTTTATAAGATTTAAAATATGCAGCCCTAGCTCCGTCTGCGCTTCGATGGGTACATCCTTGAATTAAACAACTGTCCTGAACATCATACTTTTCATATTAATTATGTTGGAAAGGGAGAGGCTTTCATATAGAATAGATTGCTCTATCCTCTTAACATGTCAACAAACATCACTGATTGCTCGAAATGTGGGACTAGAAAGAAAGTTTGGGTTCTCCCCTTAAAAAGCAAACAAGAGCATTTCTTAAACGTCGTGCCATCCATCCCCACATCAATTTTATCCATGTCTCAAAATGATGATGGAAATTTTTGGCATGAATTCGTGTCTGACGTAATGGATACTCTTGTTTGATAAGTGGATGTTACCCTTTACTCGAAAAATCTCAACGAGTTGCGAGTCCACGTATCCTCGGTTGTATCAATATTTGTGGTTCATAGACTCTACAGCTAGCATATATTCCGTGTATATATATATATATATATGTATGTATATATGTATATATATATATATATATATATATATATATATATATATATATATGTATGTATGTATATATATATATGTATGTAATATATATGTATGTATGTATATATATGTATGTATGTATATATATGTATATATATATATGTATATATATATACTTACTCATCCATGTTATGCTAAGAACTTTTCGAAGATTTCAACTCAATTTCTAAGATCAATAGTTGAGATAAAAATAAATAAAATATCATGATATTTTTAACTTTTTAATTTAAATTTCAGTCATCGATCTCATTAATTGAATTCTTTAAAGATATTTTTTAACATAAAAGAGATGTGTTTATTATATTTATCATATTTTCTCTCCTCCTTTCTCTATATAATTCAAGTTAAATCTATTCAAACATCTTTGTATTCACGCTATCAGAAATTTGAATAAACAAAATCATTCTACAGTTATGTCGAAGTCGATGATCTAATCATGCAGATAGGAACGTAAGACATCTCTCTCTCTCTCTACGCCACTATCCCCGACACTTGCTGGATCATCTACTTCGACCTGCCAAAGTCCATTGGCCAGCGGATGCCATCGGAGTACGATTCGAAAACGAGATACCAACAGAAACGAGATAGGAATTCCCTCTGTTATCGGATTACGAGCCGGAATATAAAAGTGATTCGGTTAATAGAAAAGGTTATAAGATAGGGAGGAGAATTAGCATATGAAAGAAGTCCGAAGCTGATGTAATAATGTAAGGTATGTGTCATTGGGCAACGCAGACAATCCTCCATCAATTTGTGGTGTATGGTCTCTTAAATTGCTGGAGTCTTGAAGAAAAACGAAGCTGCAGTTGATGATGAACAAGATCGATTTGGTCTTTTCTTTTCGGATGATTGCGGCCACTGCATTGAAAGGCATATCGGTGTCATTTTGAAAATATGGAAAAGGATGATTTTCATTGCTTATCCAGGTAATGAACTCTATAAACATATCATTTTTCCTTCTCAACAAACAAGCAACACGCAAATCTGTAGAGCCAGTCGAGACATTAATAGGTTACGTGCTTTCATACCTTAACCACTCCTATCCCTCTTATGTGTGTTGGATGCTCGTTGGAGGGATGATATTGACTATTGTCTTTAAAAGTAGCGACATAATTCTAATTAGACATGATGCAGGGCGTGTTAGAGAAGTCTTACTCTCATTTTCAAAAGAGAAGATGGATAAAACATTAGGCAAGAAACGTGAGTTACCGTAAATCTGAATAAGCATATCTCAACACCGTCGATATTATGCGTTCAACAAGACATGCAAAAGAAAACAATGTTGAAGGAAATCTTTGTACACAACTAAGTTAGGACTATTCGTATAATTTGATCTTCCTTGAGCTTTTCCTCAACTTGGTGATTGTTATGATCGTTGATTAAAAGAATGGTACATACGTATACATGTACATAAAGAACAGAAAATTGAACTGCGATTATGCAGATTCAATGACCCAGTGCTGGCCGTCAGTCTGCACCTTCAAACCCATGGCTTTAGTAAACAAATGCACCGCTCTTCTAACCCCGCTGCCATCATAATCATGCCCAAAGATGACCCCTCCTGGCCTGAGAATTTTGTACCCCAAGTTTATATGGTTCCAAGTAGAATGAAAATCATGACCTGCATCAACTTCAATCATATCGCCAAGAACCTCAATCTCACACAGTTTAGACAGCGCTGAGTTGCTCGAGAAAGGCAATGGCATGATTCTGTGAGTCAGGTTCATGTAATTCACGTTCTGCATGAATTGTTGCAGCAGCATCGAATCTCCATTAACATAACCGATGTCTCTAAACTTGTTAGAGCATCCGGGCCAGCCCCTGAAATCATCTACGCATAGAATTTGCGTTCTCAAACCAATGCCTTTTGTGAGTTGAGCCATGTGTATAGAGGATGCACCTCGGAAGGTCCCAATCTCAATTATGGTTATGGGTTTGACCCTGCGTATGAGGTTCTCAAAGACTGAACTGTTTGAGCTCCAACCTCCGACGCGTTTCCGTAGGAGCAGTGGCAGATGCAGGTGAAGAGGGAAGTTGGTGAATGGTGAAGTGCCATTGAAGATATGGTGAACAACTGTTCGCCGGATCAGCTTCGATGGAACGGGCTCGCCACATCGGCCTTTAAACCGAAAGTGATAGATGCTCGAGAGGGTTGGTATGTTTTGGCTAGCTCCTGTCTTTGCTCAAATTGGTGGAGATACCAGAGTAGAATCCGAAGGCGTAAGAGAGGAAGAGGGGGAAGACGTAAACCGTTGCTGCCAAGAGCCTGCCTGTAAAAACTGAATGTCTTATGCGATCTTCCTCCTTCATCGTCGGTTGAGAGAGAAAGTGAAAGAGAAAGAGAGGGAAGGGAATACATTTTGTGTTCAAAAAATTCAAAGGGCATTTGAGAAGATGCCCGAAGGAAGGTGCAAAGTCGCTATTATGACCTTTTTTAATGGTAGTAGGCAAAAGAACCTTGTCTTTATAGAGCTTCCGTGCTATAACACGGAACGAAACAACCAGAAACGTTCTACTTTACAATTGTGTGCGTGTGCATGAGAGAGAGAGAGAGAGAGTCATTTCACATGAATAAACCCATCTAGAGTGTTTGACACAACAACCTTAATCAGAGGAGAATGGAAAAGCCATGAGTTGGGGAAAAGGAAAAGTGGCAACCCGAACAGAAATCAGAAACCCCGTTGCCTAAAGAGTTTGATAAAAGAAGTTGGCTGATGCCTTCTAATTCAATAACTCATTTTTTTACATGCATAAAACCTTGAGCAGAGGAGATGCAGAAACCATGTGAGCAAAGGTGGCCAAACCAAAGAGAAATCCACGGAGACCATCAGGTGGAACACTGTTGGCACAGCTATAAATGGAGAAAGAGCTTGCTGAGTGAAACTGGATGACGCTTCCTAATTGACGAACTCTTTTCACATGCATAAACCCCGACTAGAGGAAGATTCAGAAGTCATATGAACAAAAGAGCCGGCAAATTCGACCATCAGTCGCAACTCTGTTGCGCAAAAGAGTGAACGGTAAAAGAGCTTGTTGAATGAAGCTAGTTGATGTTGTACTTCACTAACTCAATCATCATCATCAGATATCAAATTGAGAACACTGAAAGGAAGGGATTCATCAACCACAAGGATGCATTTCCTTCACCCTGCGACTCTTTCTTACTGTCAAAAAGCCTGTGAATTCAAAGCTCAAAGATTGGACGTTCTGCACTTGTTGCATCATTTGAAAACTACAGGCTGTGGTTCCTCAATCCATTGAAGTATTCAAGTCACTTACAAATGACAAAGGAAGCTGTAAGCACCAATTTATTTGCACTCGGGTTCACTTTCCCAATTTCTGAAATGCAAAACTGTAGTAGTCCAAGCCACCACCCAAAGCCAATCAATAAGATTGCCCTTAACACTTGGCACACCATGATTCGGCTCGTAACAGGGGCGTCCATCTGATAGAAGGTTCAATTGTATCGAAGAAGAATACAAGATCCTTGGTTCTGGGTATTGCTCAAATCTCTAGCGTATTCAAGAAACAAGAAAATGGCCTCTTTTAAAGTCATTTGGAGGATAGTTGTGGATCCTTGGTTATATGTGTATGGTCTAAACCTCAACGGTATTCAAGAAGCAATGATAAGCCTTTCCCCTTGTTCTCTTCTTCTGGGGATAGTTGTGGCCCACGCTATCACAAGTGACTGGGTTGAAACACCCCGCAACAATATAAAAATCCCAGAAGATATCAATTTCCCTAAAAGAAAAGGATTCTCAAAATGAGAAAGGGACGCAAGCATCTGAACCTTTACACAATGAAGAAAAAGAAATCTTTTACTAGTTGAACTGCAACAAAGAAGAAACAATGTGAAGTACAAACTGTTATATGCTAATTGTTTCTAGATGTCCGAATTAAAAAAAGAAACAACAGAGAATAGGAGCACCAGGACTCCTCCACCTTATGAATTATGATAAACGAATTCATTAGAAAGATCTTATGAACAAAAGCAGGAGTTTGTGCATTTCAACCAACAAAAGTTGTACTCCAATGATAGAAGCAAGACAATTCAACAGCATGTTACGACGGGATCAGGATATTTCATTTCGATCACAAGTGGCATCTCATTAATCTGCCTTGGCATTCTGAGCTAGGCTGCGACAAGAATACAAAAAGATGGGCTGTCAAGACACCGATTCTAAGTTTAGTTTGCATTTTCTGCATGTTCGAAGGGCAGACCTTAATGATCCCAAACTAGTGTCTTTCCGAGAAGCAAGGCAAGGGAAGAGAGCCCTCTGGTATTCGGACCTGAGACCAGTCGGTCACCATGGTGTGACATAGCCGTCCATATATCAAGCCCAACTTCAACCAAGTTTCAAAAATGAAAGCGCAGGAAGCAAGTAGAGAACCATATTCTGCCAGCTACATCATTCCCATGCTTCACCTCCAGCCACTGTAGCTGAATCCACAATCCCCAGATTATTTTTCTTTCCAGCCTTGTTCAAGTGGAACACAGGATACATGCAAATTTTCCGCATTCTCTTCCTAAAATTCAGTCTATCTAGCAAGCTTTCAACGTCTCTACTGATATACCGATCTCTATGTCCATTTTCAATTGCTTCCACTTGAGATTTCCTAGCAGATCCTTCGGAAGAAATCAGTTCACCTTCATCATCGGCTAAATATTGTTCTTGGAAGCTCCAGAAACTATCATCAGCATCACTCTGTAATACATCTTCTCTGTTTCTCAAAAGCATATCCAAAACAGATCCATCACGAAAAGAACTCTTTGGTGTCACATCTTCACGACCATCATTTGGTATTGCCATCTTCATTGATGAGTTGTGATGGCCTCTATCTTTTGGCGATTCACGGCAGAAAGGGAACTCTCGATCTTTTAAAGCAGATTCCTCCCTTTCCCTAAGGGTTCTCAAGATAAGGGTCTTTAGGAAATTCATCACTTGCACCGCATGGATCAAAGCAGTCTATTGCGTGCATTCATCTTGTTGAACTGTTCATTTTCAACAACATCTGCCATCAAATTGATTGCCCAGTCAAGCAGTGCAGCTTCTGTTGAAGGAAGTAATCTCACAAGATTAGTACAATCCTCTTCCGTGTTGCAGTGCATCACTTGCTCCGGGAGAGAGAATCAAGTACCCCAGTTGGAAGCTCTCTCCCTCGTTTAATTGATCTCGAACGTATTCTTCCTGCCCAGACTCTGCATTCATTCTGAAAATCCCTTCTGCCTTCAGACATCAAAGGCAAGAGGTGACAAGATAAGGACCTATTGTCAAAGATGCAGAGCAGAAACCCATAATCTCAACAATAGAAAACATACTTGAAGGCCTCCTTGTGCATAGAGATGCCTTTGCATCATTAAGAGAACCGTCGGCACACTATTCCCCCTAGCATCATAGGAACACTGCATAGACTCTGCTGAAACCCCGAACACACTTGCACTGCAAGATTAAAACCAATATCATCATCCTGAGAAAAGGTCCTTATATAAATCTACCAGTCCAGAAACACAACCGTATGCTGAAATTCCATGCCAACAGTTGCAACAGGTTGTTTTGAAAGGTATTATTAATGAGTTATTTTAAAACAAAAGGCCGTTCATCGGAAGAATTACCACAACCATGGTTTGTGCTAAACGTTATATTTAATAGACACACTTTGACTTGTGGGACAGATCTACCAATCAAATGCAGCCTAAGATCAGCTTGAGAGAAGCTTCTCAACCTAAAAGGCAGATATGGAATTGCCATATGTTGGTTCCTCCCATTGGAGTCCTCAGTAAATCCTAAACAGTGCGAATATTGACATCTGAAAAGCAAAACGAAAATAACTAAGAAACCTTGGTGAATATTTCCGTTGGCCTAAATATTCATGGATTTTTGTTGAATTTTATTTTCGAAGAAAATGGATGTTTTACAACTTCATGCTGCTTATTTCCAGTTATGAAAACCATGGTAGCCTTCTAATAATCCATTCATGGTTGTTAAAGGCAATTCTGATAAGGGCAAGGAAATCTGCAGATGATGTTTTCCACGAAACAGTAAATAGATTCATACATAGCAAATAAAACTATATTCTTTTCTCATTAAATTTCAAGTAGGGCCTTTAATCGGTTCATCTATAACAACAGTAACTATGTTACCGCCTCATTAAATAACAGTAGGCCCTGCGGCTTCAAAATGACGAGTCCCTGTTTCAAGCCCTTCATCTTCATTAGTTTGCGCGAGTTTCTTCTACACGGGGCCTATTGGCATCAAAACAGAACGTCGAACTACATTCAGCAAACAGCGTCATGCTAAATTCTTGTTCCAAAGGGAAAACGAGGTTGGAAGAGATGATGCAGCAACTCAAAGAAGCAGAGGAAAACGTTAATAATCCTAAGCGAGTCCCACACTGGAAAATCAATGGACAGAGTAGTATCACAGAAAGTTAAACCAGGAAATCTACGTAAGGATGTGTGAAGCCAACTTGTCCAGAAATCAGTGGAAAAGGTGGGGGTACTGCACTTTACGTCAAATAACCTGCTCCCAACTCATTCTTCAATTTCTAAAAATGGTTTATCTAAACCACATCTCATCACTCCCGAAAAGGAAAACGCGCACACACACAAGAGGATTTAACTAAACTAATTCCTCAAATTATCTAAGAAAAGAAATCGTTAACACACACACACGCTGACGAAATTGAAAATCCGTGAGAGGAAAAGGAAAGGTGGGAGCCATTACCTGGCGCTTAGGACTCGACGGGGAACTTCGGCTTCGAACTCGACCGGGAGGCCAAGCAAGCCGTTGAACCGGTCGAAGGTGACGTGCGAAACGTGTCGGACATTCGTCGGCCTTCCGATTTCGAGGGCGACGTCTTCCTCCTCCCCTCTCTCCACGCTGCATATCGCGACTGACTTCCTCAAAACTGACACTATCACCGCCACGATCGGAAACTCCGGTCTCTTCCCCTGAATACCACCACCATCCTCCGAAGACGAAGACGACGTCAGCTCCTCGGTGGAACGCGTCAAGATAAACGGCGAGCGCGGGTTCGAGAGCTCTTCCTCGTCTTCTCCCGCCCCGCCTCCGTGCCTCGACGCGTGAAACTCCGCCATGGAATACCGAACCGGAGAAAGAACAAGAAGATGATGATGATAACAACGGGAGAGGAAAGGTGGGACCATGATTTCTTGCTACTCTAGTAACCTGGATTTTTGTTTCTATGCAATGGAAGGGTTGGCCGGTATGGTGGGCTCCATGAGTTCTTCCTTCAAACGCTGCACCATTTTCGCTGCATCCTCGAATCGTGCTGCATTCCACACAGAGAGAGAGAGAGAGGACTCTGACTGCACTTGATACACGTACTGTGTACCCTTACGAGCAGCAGTAATCTCTGACGGGGAGTTGGGGCTGTCCATCAAATTTATGAGCAGTGTGATTTACCAGGCTTAGACGTGACTTTAAGTGTCAAATGTTGCCAGACCCACTTAGTGGGAGAAATGGATTTGGAGTGTAAATTGGTGGTTTTGTTTGGTGTTTTTCGCCCTATAGATTGGTTTGACATGGAAAAAGAAATTGTATGGTTTGGTTGCGGTTTGAAGGTTGCGATAGAACCAATCCATATACATATTTTGTGTAAACTTTATATTTAAATGACATATTCTGTAATTTAATAAGTTCAGTTGTGATTGATTATGTAGTATATGTATCATATATTCACAAGTTAAAATGTAGTGCACTATGATATGGAACTGAACCAACCTGCAGATTGTATAAGGATTTGGTTTGTTTCCTGAAGATGGGAGTTGATTGATCAAGAAGAACTTCTCCTTAACCTAATCCAAAAATTCATAATCCAAGATCCAAGCGAAACTCGAATGAGCTGAAAGATGCGGCAACCTTTCTTTCATGATACAAGTTCAAACGCGTGCCACAAACCTGGATGACAGACACGCACTTGCACGAGTCACGGTGAATTCTCAGCACGGGTCCTTTTCTCTATCCCTAGCGTAAAAGAGTCAGACTCGGGTCCAGCCTTTGGGTTTGAGGTTTTGGGTCCGGAACTGAAACAACTTTTGGCGTGTTGATATGATTGGAGAATCAAAAGGCCGCCACCAATTATTCCGCATGCACGCTACGTTCTACTGAACTTGAATTGACATGAACTAAGTCCCGCCAGTCGGATTGGCAACAGGAGACAAAACATGGAAACCCGACACGAAATAGGCCGTAGAAGTCTGCTCTGATATCCACCCAAAGAAACCTAAAAAAGAAGCGGCTAGCTTCCACCCTTTTTTTGTAAGAAATGACACGACATGAAATTGCTGGCAATATATATATATATATAATGATTATTTTTTTAATAGCATGAGTATAATTTTAAAGATTACATGAATATTTGAAAAATGATGAAGAATGATTTTATTATACTAATACCATAAAAAAGCAACTATCACTATATATATAGTGATGGATTTACATGACAGTCTACGAGCGGCCTCTCTCAGGAATTTCAAAAAATATAAGTTGTGAATTTGTCAAAAGCCTTTGAAAACCGTTCTCCCTAAAAAAATTTGAAAAAATTGGTAAGCTAGAAATTTGCAAAAATGATCTATCCGCCTAAAAAAACTAAAGTTTAAACCCTTTCATGATATTATAACGGGTTTGGATTGGATTTAACAATCAAATATGATTCATTTAGATCAAGCTTATGCTACCCTAATTCCTGTCTCTCTCCATCCATCGGTGATATGTTTGGGGTACACATAAAGTTTTGTCTTCTCAATGCATAATCTGCTCTTGTTTTGCTCATTTCTCTCTCCAAAGGGATGAAAAGATCTCTTGAGGGGTTTCTACCCATATTTTCTACATGTAAAATCATGAGAAGATTTCTTAATGGGTTTCTGCCCATATTTTCTCTATGTAAAATCATCAACACGATCATTTTGGTTGTTTGATAAACTGCAGTGAACTGAATTCTAGTGACAAATTGTTTGATGAACTGCGCCAGATTTTGTGAAACACCATGATTATTGGGTATAGCCACAATGGGAGGTATAAGGAGGACTTGGATGTTTTAAGGGAGATGCAGAGATTAAACGTAGGCTCAAATGACATGATCCTTTTGATTGCTCTTGATGGTTGTGCATATTTAGATGCTCTTGATCTTTGCAGATGGATTCATGCTTGTATAGTTATATCGACAAGAATATACATGATTGTGATAATATGTCTCTTTTTACTAGCTTGATCGACATATATACAAAATGTGAGAAAAATGAAGCTGCAAGAAAACTTTTTGACAAAGTGAGATCAAGAAACTTTATTCAATCTATCAGAGAAGTCTCAAGGAACTTCTGGCGATCATGTGCATAATTACTATATTATATCTAAAGATACACGCAGGAAGAAAACAAAACAAAAAACTGTCACAATGATACGATATGCTTTATTTTTTTGCATTTGCTTTTATAAATGACACGAAATCTTTTGTATGAACAAAGTTTTATGAATCTCAACTTCTCTATCAAGCAAATGAAGTGTCAGACCAAGAAAAAAGAATCAATCATAATAGGTTTTCAAATTATGAATGTTGAAAAGGCAACCTAAGATTGAAAGACTTTGAAAGTTGTGCTTGTTACGAATTTAGCGTATGTGCATTTGATGACTTCAATTACTTAAATATGTTATATTAACAAGTATGTGATTATGTGATTGATGGTTAACAAATGATGATTATCAATAATTATTTGTTGTTATTTTTGTATTATATGAGCATGTATGTAACCCATGCTTCCTTTCATCTTATGAAATTTATAGAATCTTAATGATGTTGTTAAATGTTTAGTAATTTGGTTATCAATTTAATATATTTATGTTAAGATATTGTTTTTACTCTTAAAAAACTAATTGTATATATCATAATAAGCTCCTAGTAATTAGTAATTTTCTTACACATATCATTCTTGCACATAATGAAGTATGCATCAATGGCCTATATTTTTCTCCTTCACTCTAAATTTTCTAGATCAGCCATGATATATATATATGAACAAAAACTTGATGCAAACACAACCCAAATCCAGGTTCTTGTTCCTGCACACCCAACCAAATGAAAGGAATTAGATTGTGTTCAGGTTGATTTCGAAAACATGAAACGCTTGCCGCAAACATCACCGGAGACACGAAATTTGCCCACACCTACAGGCTCGACCGCCATCCTTTTTGGCTCGAAAATACAGAACACGAGTTCGATAATCAAGGTGACATCTCATAGTTGGGGCTCGAACGGACCCCAACATGCCAAGGAACCTGATCAACTTGACATCCATTTTGAGCACGAACACGAGACCGATGCCTCTTGTATCATCTTAATACATTTGTCGTATTTATTTTAAGGTATAAAATAGCACGAGGAAACTTGTTTTAGATTAATAACATCCTGCATTATATATATATATACATATATATATACATATATGTATATATATATATATGTATATACATATATGTATATATATATATATGTATATGTATATGTATATATATGTATATGTATATATATATCATGCCAAGGAACCTGATCAACTTGACATCCATTTTGAGCACGAACACGAGACCGATGCCTCTGGTATCATCTTAATACATTTGTCGTATTTATTTTAAGGTATAAAATAGCACGAGGAAATTTGTTTTAGATTAATAACATCCTGCATTATGTATATATATATGTATATGTATATATGTATATATATAGCACGAGGAAATTTGTTTTAGATTAATAACATCCTGCATTATGTATATATATATATATGTATATATATATATGTATATATATATATATATGTACTTGTGTCTTACACATTATCGGGATCCAAGTACAGGTGGGCCTGATCCTAGATGAAGCGGTACAGCGAGAGTTAAGGAGACGCTGGTTTAGTTGTGCCGGGACTGGGCACCTGTACTTGGCAGATTCCTTGCGAGAGTTAAGGAGACCCATAAAGGCAGATTCTTTGGAATAACATTACATTCCTTGCGTGATGGAGTGGATCATTGGATCACTTCAGTACGAGCTCACTTATTGCTTTTGTAGTATCATCAATATAATTTTAAAAAAATTTAAAAAAATTTTATTATATTTATATCTTATATTACTCAAAAATAATGAGTGAACCCATGTTAGTGTGGGTAAAATTTGATCTCTTTCTTTATATATATATATATATATATATATATATATATATATATATATATATATATATATAGAGAGAGAGAGAGAGAGAGAGTCATATATATATACATGAGATTATCTTGATATTATTGATTGGACATTCAATTTAAATTTTGAAGCTCTTGCGGTAATTATAGCCCCGTGGATGTGAAAAAGAATAAAAAAGAAAAGGGCAGGGTTGTCACTGCCCAACACGGCAAAAATGCCGTCTACTTTGTCAGTGTGATTGAGCTGGTGCTCAGTGAGCCACTTCTTGTAACGACTTGCCAATTTAGTTAAAATGAGACAAAGATGGGTGTGACCATGGATTGATCTGTCATGGCCAAGTGAGTGGACCAATAATTTGTTGGGCTTGCACCAACAGCGGAGACGACGACGATGATCGGGACAAATCGAACTCGAGCATAAATGTGTACCGAGCAGTTGGGCTCACCATTGAGTTGGTAAGGTGGTCGCGAATTCTTGTTGTGCATAGGCCTGGCTTGTAAGATTAGAGTGTATGTCATGGCCATCTTATCTTGATCCACTTTGGAGCAAGATGAGACATCAGCTTCACTCGAATATAAAAATTCTTAGGTTTGTTATTGTGTACTGATAAATACAAATGTTTTGTAGATATGAAATACAAGTACATCTCACCCGAAATACAAGTCCATCTTATCCCAAAAAGTTATTGAGTACGCTACTCATTTTAACACGTCATCATTGCTGTCAGGCTTGTATTACGGTGTAATCTCAAGGACCTAACACAACTTCCCGTGCAAAGCAATAGCTCACCCGACTAGGGGGTTAGTTCGATATGGCTTACCCCAAAAGCTTGGGTTTGAAAAAAAAAAAACAATACTCTTTTCCATTCAGCATACTAGTATTAAGATTTTGAGAACTTGGGATATGAACTTGGATTTCCCCAAGATCCAAAAAGGTAAACTTTAGATTGGATCTTTGCGTGTTCTTGATGTTTTACTGCCATAGTTTAACTTGATCTTTCGTTATTCATTATCAGCATGACTTGTTTAACGGAAAATTGATGGTATGGTATTTTAAGTAGGCCATTTAATTTGCTACAGCAGGTGCTTTGTTTAATTGATTATTATAGATGAGATATATAGTCAGTGTCGGATCTACGTCAAGGCGATGATTACTAGTACGAATCGCCCCACTGCACCTAAAATTCGAAAAGCCAATGAAAAAGTTACACGGCATGATCAAATTCATGACTACTATACATAGTTTGCCCCACCCCACATAAAATTCTAAATCCTCCACTGTATATAGTATGATATAGGAATCATATAAATTCAAAATGCAATACTTAGACGATGGCTGGTCCATCTGATAATTAATTAAACCTGGAATTGGACTCAAACGTTTAGAGATTGGACACCAGATTATCTTTGGAACTGTTTGAGAACCCAAGTTTCTTAGAGACCCGAGGTGCATCAAGCACATCCAAAACATGGTGTTGTTCTAGGATTTCCATTCACACTTAGTGATATAAATGGTTCGAAGTTGGATCCGATATGGCATTATGGATCTGACTATTAGGAAATTAAAATAATTGGGTTTAGATTTGGATTTAAAAGCATATCCGAAGTTCATTGTAATTGGGATCAACATATTCAAGTTCTCATTTTCTTGTCATATTTATCTTGTACATTGGCTCATTCAACTTGTTAGATGGATGAGATATGAGCCATGGAACAATACAAGCTCAACTCGTTCTACCCATCTGCAACTGTACAGAACAAGTCAAAGTTTTTATTTTGTACAATAAAAAATTATGTTAAAATTTAAGTGTATTGAGCTTCTTCCTATAAGTTCTAACATTAAATTCGTGCATTTGATTTCACCATGCATGCAAGTAGTTAGATTACCCCTTCATTAATGTCTATATTACATATATCAAACTAAACTCGAGCTGAAACCTACTTGATCTTGACCGATCACTACTATTTAAGTCATATACGGCGACTTATGGTTTGGAATCAGACAGGTGGTTTCAAAATTTAAACCACAGTAGACTCGTAACCCGCTGGAACCAGAACTGGATGAATGGGACCTAGAACCGGAACCAAATTTTTATTTTTTTCACATTTTTAATGGTTGAGGACTGAAACCGGAATCAAAACCGGTGGTTGGAATCGGTGGTTTGAGTTTACGAGCAACTGGATATGTCTAACATTGGCAACCTTTTTCGGGGGGAGAATTGGCCTTGATAAATGGCATGATTACAAGGTATGAATGCTTAAAGACAATCTAGTTGGTACATCTCACCTATACATGACCGATTTTAAACTGATCCGGTGGTTCCCAGAACCGAATCGCATGAGGAACCAGCTAGAGCTAGAACCGGTGCAACTAGAACCAAAACCGGATTTGGAACAGGACTACTAGGTTCCATTCTGGTTCCACCTTCCATGAAACCAGAACCCGGCTGAAACCGGAACCACCAATTACAGTGTTTCTTTTTGAATTTCAATTTTCTTTTAATTTTTCCCCGGTTCCAACTGGATTAGGCCTCAAATTGGAACCACCGATACGTATTCATGCAGGGTTGGTACCAGAAACACACATTTATATGCATCCTCCTTTGAGAATGAGCCCTTTGCATACTTCTCCTTGATAAATATATAAATAAGCTAAATCAATATAAAACTACACAATGATCCCTTTCCTCTCACTAAATACATAAATGAATGAACAATTGACACTTTATTTTTTATCATGCCCTTACTTTTCTTCATACGATCTTGTTCTGAAGTGGGATAACTACTTCCATATTTATGGCCCATAAATGGCTAGCTTATGGACATAAACTGCGTCTCTCTCCTTGTCCTTTTAATTTTTCCTGCAAAATAAAACACTATCAACTCGTCCTCTCTCCTTGACCTCTCTCTCTCTCTCTCTCTCTCTCTCTCTCGACGGTGGAGCCACTCATCATCAAAAGAATCAATGTAATTGAGGGTCACTATTAGGAGCTGATACTGTTAGAACCTGTATTTTGAGTCTAATCTTTTCTGCGTATGATGGAAAAATCAGCTCGATTCTTAACTTAAAACTGACCTAATTGGATTATCTGGAAATCGGGAAACCTACCAAAATTTGAAAAAGGAAAGGAAGAAAGAGGGTCTGAATTAATCCTTCTTTTTCTTTTTGGAGGGAGGGAATTGTTAGTTTTGTCGATTCAATCAGAATCGGCCCGGCAACAATGCTTGGAGCAATGGTAAAGTACTTTTGACCATGACTGTGAAAGGAAAGATTAGACTCATTGCTCCCATCTCCGGCACCGGAATTGAAGGGATTACATCGGGAACGGGGGAGTATTTGACGCCATATTATGCGGAACTGGTTCACCGACTGCATTCAATTCAAACTCCACATCTCACTAAACGTGATCCTCCTTACTTGAAAAGGCCAACATGATCCAACTGCGCCTACGCATAATGTCATGGTGATATCATTGATATATATGCACCATCATCTATGTACCAAGAAGAGAGAAACCATGCATTATTATTATTATATTACTGTGTTAGCTTCCATTAGACTTGCGCCAACTCCGCGTTTGGTGACGTTCTCACCCTCCATCTCCAGTGCCAATCTCAAATAAGGAGGACGACTGCGCTTGGCAGCTGACGGCCAGAAAAGAAAACTCCGTAAGATCTCAAATATGATGAATTTTATCAAGTTAAGAACAAAACCTTGAAAATCCAATTAATGTTTTAAGGGAGTAATTAATGAAAGGGTTTCTTGTCATAGAAAATAAAAAAAGATCATAATCTTGAGTCGTCTCAAGCAACAAATTCACGACGGAAGGGCTTGGCAACCGCGGCAAGCAATCCATAATGGCCACGGTGAGCCATGAATGCTTGCCACTGCTGAGAAGCTGAGGCAAGTTATTTGTACGTAGTTATTGTAGACGTCGGTACAATGCACAATTATGAGATGATCTGAGCCCGCCCAGTTGTCCGTGAAAGAATTACCAAGTTCTGGCCCCACGCAGAGCTCCTCACTGGCATATATGGTAGACACCGATATTGTCGTAACCGAGACGTATCGGGCCGGAGTCAAGACACCGATATGAGGCTCAAACCCGCTACTTTCCACTGGTACAAATCTGGGTTTTTCCGGCGGTTCTGAAAAACACTATTTCTGGCAATTTAAACCCTCGAAAATAAGATGAGACTGAGAAAAGTTTCAACTCAAACACAACATAATCCTACTCGAACTAGCTTAATTTGAACACTTAAACAACATGAGACTGAGAGAAGTTTCAACTTCGATGATACTTGCACAATAGACGGGTTTGATTCTAATGATTCAGTATCAAGATTCAAACCCGTACACCAAACCAACAAAACAAGATGCAGATGGAACCGAACCAAACCTTGAAGCAAGAAAACCAAACCCAACCACGGGTTTGGATTAGTTTAATTGGTTAACTTATTGCTTGGCTTGGTTCTTTTGAACACCCCAGGTCATTGAAGCCGAAAACAAATCTTCTACCACGAGCTAATTGTTCTTCTTTGCAAGCCATTGATTTCTTCTGCAAGTTTACGTCCAAACTAGTTATTCATGCCTTTCTTTGCTTGCATCTATGCACATAATTACCACATTAACTCACGTAAACAAACTAAAATGATCTATATAAACCGAGCCACGTTCAAAATCATGAAATTTTACTATGCTCCTACACGATGATGGATCTAGAAATTGTTTTAGGGTGGGGAAAATAGTCCATCAAATGGTTTAGGGTGGGCCGAACCATGTATTACAGCCTATGGTTCCAACTGTGGGCTACAAGTTTTAAGTTGCTTTTTGAAATTTCGTGTGACACGAACACCCCCTCCCACCTCGGCGAATAGTCTCTCTCTCTCTCTCTCTCTCTCTCTCTCTCTCTCTATATATATATATATATATATATATATATATATATATATATATATATATATATATATATATATATATATATATATATATATATATATAGACACATTGTTCAATGCACATTATACAGTTTAGTGTTTACCTAACGCAACTAAGAGGTCACCTAATTCCAACTAAACAAAGCATGAAAATCATGCATTCTCCGTGACATTGTTGCACAAAGCATGCAGCCAAACACAAAAGCATTCGCATGGAACGTGCACTTCCAATGTGGTTGTTGCGCAGATTACGCTTAGTTGGACCGGTTGGCTTCTCTTTCCTTTCCCATCTCTTCATGTGTACGCAACCATCTCTCAACCGACTCGCTTATAGACAGGATTTATGCGGTCTGGTGCGTCTAATTCTCACCAACCCAAAAACCAGCAGTTACGATGGCAGCAATGAGAGCGTAAACGTTTAATTTTCAAAACAGAAAACATTAATAACGATAACGTTTAATTTCGAAAACAGAAAACATTAATAACGATAATAAATGTGTGACTGAAAAATATAATGCTGAAATAGTGATGAGGCCCACCCATGGCGATCTGGCTTGGGGATTCAAAACTCCACAAGTCGTGAGTTCCATACCTGGGGAGTGCATGCCTGGTTTCGCCTCAAAAAAGAAACAGAGGTTTCGCATATATAAATTGAGATTAATTAGTAGCAAAACATGTAAAACTAAAGCCCTTTCTCTGGTTTTTCTTTAGCTATTGTCTGGCTACACGATTCTTAGTTGCTCTCAATAACACGAGATCGTGTTTTGTTATTTTCTTCCAATACTTTTAAAGCTTTTTCTAATTTTTTTGTTGAAGATTTTACCATCTACTTTCTCACAACCAGTCTCAAAAATTCAAAGTTGTCACATAAATTTTTTCTTCTAAATTCCTTGACTACAAGGGCATAAGTCATCCATTTAAGGTGTGTATATATATAACTTAGTTTACAACCTTTGGCCAATACATGCTCTTTATTTTTAGAGATATGACTATTATTTAGAAAATTATAAAGGTATTTGAAAAAGTATAAAAGACACCTTATTTATATATTACGGGTTGTAGGATTCTCTCTCTTTATATATATATATATATATATATATATATATATATATATATATATATATATATATATATATAGAAAGAAAGAGAGAGAGAACGTAATGAATGTGCAGTCCATATATGCTCGTATCTACCTAAACATTTTAAGACTTTGATTTGTACGATCAGTCATAAATATTTGAATTTAAAAAGTAAAAATATCATTGTATTTTTTTTATTTTTGTATTTAATATATCATGTATATTAAATACTTTTTGAGTTCAAAATTCTATTATTATAATATGAATTAAACAATAAAAATATTTAAGAGGATATAAGCATGGCACATGAACCATGCTCTCTCTCCAACCTGGCTTTTTGATTGGGGCGGGTTGTGGGATTAGGTCTGGAATCGCCACTCTTATTCTCGGTCTTACTTCCAAATGGTGCACATGGAACCTTGTATGCGCACCAAGAGAAAAGGAGGTCAATATGCACACATAAACTTCGTTTAGCAAGTAGTATCTTTAAAAAGATATGCACATAAATGCTTCCTTTTTCGTCTTGGTAGGGTCATGTGTTATCTCATTGCATTAAATGTACCCATATGTCACCCTCATTGTAAATAACCCTCAACATTTTCTTTTCCGGTACAAAATAAATTAGTGCAAAAAAAGCATAATTAGTACAGCCCAAATACAAAAAGATGATAATACCTTGACATTAGTTTAGAATCGGATTAGGCTAATCTCATTCCTACCTGGTTGATCATCCCACCCGACTTGTTCAGGTATTGCCGGAACCCGAGTTCGCTCGTCTCATTCCTTCGGGTTCGATCGCAATCCGGGTTCACCGGAACACTAGGTCGCTCAACTCACAGGATGCAGGTCATGGGTTCGATTCCATGGGGTATTATCCAAGTCATTGTAACAAAAATCCAAACTACCTTAAGCGTGTACTTTCTTGTTTCATCAGTTCACATCAAGTACAAATTTCTGGTTTGAACTTGTAACAAAGAATTGGACTAAATCGGGTATTTTGTGCAAAATTTATTACGAGGATAATTATTTAATATATGTTAGTGCAAGATAGTGAAGCCGTAGTAACGAACAAATTAATTGTTTGAGATTAATACGGACGTTAGGTTGCTTACATCTAAAAAGTCAATGCTTACAACACTACTAAAAAATGGCCAACTCCCCCTCTTGAGTCTTGACCAAGACTCGTTCTCTCTAATAAAACACAAGTGCATACTCGATGCTAATTTGAACTCGATCGAACCTGGTCTAGACCGAGTCAGCTTGAGCTTGGTTGAGTCAACAAGCCCATTTAAATTTCTATAAAATGTGAGAAATAATATGAATTATATTAAGTGGATGAACGAGGCAAGGAAAGGAGTTGTGTGGGGTTTGACTGGGTCCGCGGGCCATGAGTCAAGGGTGGTGCCGGGTCCGGGTCTCCTCGCTTGACCCGCCAACTTACGACAACCCAATGATGAGTCCCACGCTCACCTTGTAGTCGCTCGAAGAGAAAAAGTTAACGAACGAATGCTTCCCTCTTTCCGGTAGCTTGAAATTACGGTGCGATATGGGCCGCCGGATCCGACGATGTGAGGGAAATCGTGCGCGAGAGACCTGCTCGTACCGAAACCCGAGCGCTTGTCATCGGTATTCGAAGGCTCCTCCTTTTCTCTCTCTCTGTCTCGCCTGGCACAGTTCCATTGGGAACCTCCATTCCTTCGGTGTCTTTTTCTTAATCGTCTGACGTGATTCTGTTTTCCGTTTTCCGACGTGTTCTGTCCCCGTTTCCGGCCGTATCCTGTACCCGGAACCCTACGGTTTCACCAGTCACCGTCACAGTACCTATCAATTATGCGCGTCTGACCGGCCACCAATGGGACAGTGTTACGGGAAGAACATCGCAGCCGACGATGACGATGCCGGAGTCCGGCCGGTATCCGCATCCGGAAACGGAGTCGCCGCTCGGGGCGCAACTCCAGTCCATTCGTCGTCCGCGAGTCCATGGCCGAGCCCTTATCCATTCGGGGCCAGCCCTCTGCCGAATGCGGGGGCGACGCCGGTTAGCCCGTTGCCTGCCGGAGTGTCGCCCTCTCCTGCTAGGACTTCGACCCCGAAGAGGTTTTTCCGACGGCCGTTTCCTCCGCCGTCTCCGGCGAAGCATATCAAGGCGTCTCTCGCGAAGCGGATGGGGCCGGCTAAGCCGAAGGAAGGACCGATCCCGGAGGACAGTGGAGAGGGTGAGCGGCCACTAGACAAGAGTTTTGGCTATAGCAAAAACTTCGCGGCGAAGTATGAGCTGGGGAAGGAGGTTGGAAGAGGCCATTTCGGGCACACTTGCTCCGCTAGAGCTCGCAAGGGAGAGATCAAGGGTCAAATCGTTGCCGTGAAGATCATTTCCAAGGCTAAGGTATGCCTTTGATCTGAATGAACGAATTCGCCGGAAAAGGTCAAACTCTTCTTTTTTGTTCAAATTCCGTGTGTCGTGGAACAAAGAGAGTTCTTTGCGTTGCTCTATCGGTATCTATCTCGATTGGAGCAGGCGAATTAGGGATGGAACTGTGTAGATACAAAGTGTCTTTTCTCGTGAAAGATTGTCTCTTCGTTGTTGAGATTATTGTTCTCGTTCTATGAACAGCTGATCTTTCGAACTTCTGATTGATCGACAGTCTAACATGATTGGCCTTCTCTTGTGCTTTTCTTGATCATATCTGAACTTTTGTTTCTTTTTTAATGTTTTTCATTTTCTAGTGGGAGTCTCTTGATTATGTTTTAGTGGTGTTATGTGTTACAACGATATCCGATGTTTGTATGACAAATCTGTACCATGTTTTGTTATCAGTCGTTGAATGATATTGTGCTTTACTGACCCACGGTAGCATGCGTTACCTAAACTCGTCGCTCACATGCATGCGTTTAATTTTTAGCTAACTGGGAAAGATTATATTTACTGGTGGTATCTTAATATATGGATCACCATATTCGCTCTTACTGGTGCCATTCTGAGACAGTGTTATGGGACTGCATGAGTTATTGAATTCAGCGGGTTTATACGGCATCTTCAAGAGAAACTGGGTTTTCTGAAAGCTGTGTAGCTGGAATATTTAGTATTTTGGGTGGTAAGCAGATCGCTGTTACCAGGACATGAAATTGATTTAAGAAACAATAAGTGAAACAAAAAGAAGGATAGTGTCTAAAACCGTGTATATAATGATACATTAAAAAAGAGTTGCTCCTATGTGGAACGGCTACTCTTATATATTCTTTTGCCAGGATTTGAATTGCAGCGAGAATGTATTGTAGTCTCTAGTCTTGAAGGAAATGTTTGGTGATGTATCTAATTAGTGGTGGATACAGGGGGGGTAGGATGGGAAACAGCATGGTTAGTCAGTGTGATACCTGAGTGGTCTTTCTCTGATCGACTGGGATCATTTCTCTTTTTGACTGAAATTAGTGGGCAATGACAGTGTTTTGCTTATTATGTTTGAGTATGATGAATATCCTTCTCATCGCTGGATATTCTGGAGTCTTAGGATTCCTGTATCCCGGCCTGGCTGCATACCCTGCTTTATGGGAAATACCAGTTTGGCTTTATTCATGTCTTCTTTCCAGTTCCCTTGACATAAATGAAGTTAAATGTTTACCTATACATGGAGTACCTTAGAGTCTTAGACTACGGTTTGGCCATGAGAAAACCTTGCGCTGTTCATTTGTTTCAACCGTAAACCTTGTACATGAATCTTTTGGTAAATTGGTAGTCATGCTTTTGCTATCATTCCTGGGTAGAAGATACTGTTACGGGGACCTGACATGGGTATCTTGGGTTTGAGTTGTCTACATTCCTCCACTTGCCGATTAAGTATGTTTTGCATCCAGTGTTGGTGGTTAGTAAATACATAACCAGAAGAATGTCAAGGTCTTGGGTTTGAGTTGTCTACATTCCTCCACTTGCCGATTAAGTATGTTTTGCATCCAGTGTTGGTGTTTAGTAAATACATAACCAGAAGAATGTCAAGGTTTTGTGAGATTTTAATATATTACAACAACAACAACTAAGCCTTTTCCCATACTGGATGGGGTTGGCTCCATAGATTCTTTGTTTCCATAGAGCTTGATCTTGTGTGATGATAACAGTTAACTCAACATAAGCTAGATCTTGGGATTTTAATATATTATTTTGATTTATTTGTTTGTAAGCAGGGATTGTTCCTTGTGCCTTTTCTGCTTGCACAAGCTGTGGTTTCACTATTCTTGACCAGCTTTTATGTTCTTATGAACAATATGCTCAACTTTCTTCTGTTTGACAGATGACAACTGCCATAGCAATCGAAGATGTTCGCAGGGAGGTTAAGATCTTAAAAGCTTTATCTGGGCATAAACATCTGGTCAAATTCTATGACGCTTGTGAAGATGCCAATAATGTGTACATCGTTATGGAGTATGATCTCTTATCTTATATCTTGCAGTTATCATATAACAGCATTGTTTTTCCATGATGATTTCATCTCAATTGCTTCTTTTGTTCTCATTTATATTGGATGTATTTCCTGTTCCATTTCTTTTTTATGGAAAACATTCATCTACTTGCTGGGTAATTTCTCGAGTATTCTTCTCAGGTTTTATATATAGTTACTTATGTTCTGTTTCTTATCTGTTTACTTATGCTTCTGGTGTGCTATATGTGATACAAATTCTACTTCTCTTCATCTAAAGCTGTATTTGATTTCAAGTTGATAGCTTCCAAAAAGTATGAATTAAAATAGGGGATATAACAATGTGCCGATAGATGAGGTTCTCAAATTCAATCAATGCATTATATTTTCAGGTTATGTGAGGGCGGGGAGCTATTGGATAGGATCCTTTCCAGGTTTATACTTTCCCCACTTGTGTCTTTGTGATGCTGGACGTGCCAAGTGATTTAGTGTAATATGTCTGTTATGCTGTGGTTCCTTTTAGGGGGGGAAGATATACTGAAGAAGATGCAAAAGCAATAATTGTACAGATATTAAACGTTGTAGCATTTTGCCACCTTCAGGGTGTTGTACATCGCGACCTGAAGCCAGAGGTTTGTTTTTCACTTCATGAGCTTGTTCTTACCAATTTGAGGACCATTTGAAATTTTGAATTTTGAAAATGTTTGTTTTTTCCTCCACATATACACATGGAAATTTCTTCTTCATTCATATTGCAAGTGTTTGTGGACCAGAATTTTCTTTTCACGTCTAGAGATGAAGATGCACCAATGAAGATGATTGATTTTGGGCTTTCTGACTTCACTAGACCAGGTATTTTTTTGGTGATGACTTCTCAAGTAATTTCTTATGGTCTGAATATTTGACAACACTCTTTATTCTGAAATGTCCTTCATCACGATTAGGGTACCAGAACGGGGATTAGTATCTACATGTCATGCTCTCTGTTTCACGTACCCAGTTCTATAAGATTTTCTTTGGGTTGACGAAAAACTTGAGTATAAATAAGGAGAAAGTGTTAGATCTTTAGATATATTTTCATATAAATTTTCTTTCACGTTTCTTTAACATAGATCTCTCTCTCTCACACACACAAACACACGTGCTACTTATCAGCTGACATGTGGATGACTGAAAGCTGACCACTGTAACTAGTTTTCCCTGTGCTCTGTCAATAAACAGCCACAAAGGCACCACTTTTGTTTCTTTTTTTTTGCTACACCAAAACACGGTTCTGATTAAGGAATCTAAGCGTTGTTTTTTAACGAAGTAGCATTGCTGAACGCATCCATGAGATGTGATTTGTGCCAGAAAAGATTGCCACCATGACTTTTGCACATCAATGGTGCTTTGAGTTCATAAGATCTCATGATCGCCAACTTTGTATGTCAATTTTACTTGCAGTTTACCATAGGTCTCCACTTATAGTCACACATTTGTACACAAAGACAAAGACTGATGATTGGGTGTTATACACAGTGTCATTCTTTCTAAGATTGTGGCATTCTGTTTTGTGCAGATGAAAGATTGAATGATATTGTTGGAAGTGCATATTATGTTGCTCCCGAAGTTCTTCATAGATCATATAGCATGGAGGCAGATATTTGGAGTATAGGTGTTATCACATACATTTTATTATGTGGTAGCAGACCTTTCTGGGCTCGAACTGAGTCTGGAATATTTCGTGCAGTTCTTAGGGCAGATCCTAACTTTGATGATGCACCTTGGCCCTCAGTGTCTCCTGAAGCAAAAGATTTTGTGAAAAGGCTTCTAAATAAGGATCACCGCAAAAGAATGACTGCTGCACAGGCTTTGAGTACGTTCATCTCCTATGCTCATACTAGTTGGGAACAGATCATTTAGTTTTGAACTCTTCCTTGAGCTTTTGGCTTCACCACTGCTTCTCGTTTTCTGCTTTCCATATACCAGCAACTTTTGGATATTATTTATTTAGCAAGTTATACTGCTATTTTTATGTTGGCAGCACACCCATGGCTCCGGGTAGATAGTCGGCTAGTTCCTGTGGATATATTAATTTATAAGCTGGTTAAAACATATGTTCATTCAAGTCCACTCAAGCGAGCAGCTTTGAAGGTGATCTCTCTCTCTCTCTCTCTTACACACACACACCATATTATTTTACTTATATCTATGTGACTAGGGATGCTTCGACTATTTACTTTGTTGAAGTTTGAGGTTGGTTAGGCAAGTCGCCATCTGAAGAAATGTGTTCTGCTTTTAGCATGCTGCTTATGGATTTGCTCTTCTAGGTGCTTGCTATTTTTTCATGTCTGGATCCATAATTCAGCAAGAGAATCCTATTATTCATTCCTTTGGACATAAATTATAGTGATAAGATAGAGTTGGCTTTACTGCCTAGCGTTTGGCAACCCATATGTTTTACCTTTTCCTCTGTGCATGTTCTCTACAAACATGAGCGTGGCGAAATATAAGGCCTATTTTACCTTGTTTGCCTTTTCATGAATAATAAGATCTTTCCACAAAATCCAGAAACATTTAAGCCGACTATTGTAACCTTTTCCTTTTGCCCTTGTTTGTTCAAGGTTATTTGCATCCTTTGAGGGTTTTCTGTAGTTCAAGCATGATAGCAGCGCTGATGGGGTCCAGTGTCTTCAATATCCTTGCCTTTCTAAATAGTTGCAAATATTGGTGCAGGCATTGTCAAGAGCTCTGACAGAGGATGAACTGTTCTACCTCACATCCCAGTTTAAGCTCTTGGAACCTGGCAGAGATGGACGAGTGTCTCTTGAAAACTTCCGCTCGGTTTGTCATTGTGCCTTTTCCATTTCCAAGTTGACCTTTTCTGATCGTGATGCATCCATAAAGAACTGCAACTTATGTCTTTGCATACCTGATAGGCATCGAAGTTCATCATGCCCTGTAATGTGAACGAGTTTTTTTCAATCCAAAACGTACTAATATCTTGATCGTTGGCAAACATGCAGGCTCTTCTGAGAAACGCTACTGATGCAATGAAGGAGTCTAGGGTGCTGGATACATTAAATAACGTAAGCTACAACTCACTTTTTATACAAGCATAGGCCTCAGGTTTAGGCTATATAAAAACAAAACTGTCTCGCTGCTCTTTAGACTTGTTGCAGAATAGATAAATATATGTATATATTTAGAGGGTGGGTCTGATATGCTTGCCATTTTATACACTTGCATATTCTCTAAAATCTCAAACAATGTATAGTTGTTGCTTCTTACTTTTTAAATTAATCAATTCATCTCTTTAGGCTGATAGTTGAGATTTTCAAAGATATGGCAGGTACTTAGCATACGAGCATATTAGACTTTTCCTCTCTCTCTCTCTCTCTATATATATATATGTGTGTGTGTATATATATATATATATACACACATATATAGAGAGAGAGGGGGGGGGGGGGGGGAGAACCTCATACATGCTAGCACACTTCGGTGATGAATAGCTTAAATTTAGATTTAGAAAGCAAAATGTATATTTATATTTTTGGAAGTATACTTTATTCACTTCAACACTTTTGTTTTCTGATGAGATTTGTTTGGATATTTGGATATGCTCGTATCAAGTGTGCTAGCATATACTGTCTTATATCGCTCACACGGTGGTGATGATGACACTTTCCCGCAATGCATTTAATGGTTTTGAACCTCGTGTTGATATTCACAGGCAGATCGATCTGCACTGTTCATGTGATTGTAAGATCGTCTAGGAGAGTTGGCATGAGAGGTGTTTAGTAACTCCTGTTTTCTCTCTCTCTCTCTCTCTCTCTCTCTCTCTATATATATATATATATATATATATATATATATATATATATATATATATATATAGTGTACATGAATGGAATGCGTGTACACATGTATATATATGTACGTATAAATGAATATATGTACATGCGTGCGTGCTTCAGTTTACCAGTTGCCTCATATAATACGACATTTTTTTGTTCATATTACTTTGGTCGTGCTTTTCTGTCCTTACATTTTATTTTCATTTAGATGGATCACCTTTCAATGAGAAGGATGGACTTTGACGAGTTCTGCGCTGCTGCAATAAGCACGTATCAACTGGAAGCTCTTGAAGGGTGGGAACAAATTGCGAGCACAGCATTTCAGTATTTTGAAGAGGATGGCAACCGAGTGATCTCAGCCGATGAATTGGCTAGGGTAAGCATCGAACGTGTCAACCGTTGATTAACTCATCTATAATTTAGTGCCTCTTTTCTTGAGTAACAAAACCCTTTTCCCAGGAAATGAATCTCGGACCTGCGGCTCACGCAATTCTTCGTGATTGGATTAGAAATTCTGACGGAAAGCTTAGTTTCCTTGGTTATACAAAATTCTTGCATGGTGTTACATTACGCAGTTCAAATCCAAGGCATCACTAGTTTTATTGTAGCCTGCTGATTCAATCAACATTGAAGATGCTAACATGGGACACTCAGCATACGTGCCTGGCAGAATGTATAGATCGGTCTGGTGAAGATGCCTTTAGGTTTTCCCGGAAGCAGTGAAGGTGCATTCTTCCAGTTCCTTGTCTGCACTACTAATCGAATCCATCTCAGCCCAGATGCTGTTCATGTCATATTACAGATTTCTCTGTTACTCGGCCAAGAGAATAAATCGATATCGAGCAAGGGTTTCGAGAAATCCTTTTCCTTTCACATGGTGGATCACATATAGAAAATGGATTAGCTTCTGCTGAGATCGTCATGTTGGGAGAGGTCATTAAGCTGTGGGGCAGCTTCAAATGCCTTTGATTTGTTCTTTCACAATACTTGTGTTCGGGGCCAAAGAATGATTGCGCTAGTTGTCGATTATACAATTCAATTTCTATTGATTGATTTGTTGGTTTCCTTCCCCTTTGATATATCAAGAGCTTTCTGGTTCTGTTTCTCGTTCATTTTCTAACCACTGAAGATTGGCTGAGTTGATTCTTGATGATAAAAATTGTAGATTCAGCAGTGCTGATTTCGGTGGCATCTTCGGGACTGTTGTGTTCGTAGGCAATGGTGGGTGCTCTATATTGTCAATAGTGTGTACCGCTTCTTTGAGCGTCACGATCCTATTGCCATTCCTGCAATCTCAGTTCTACTGTGGATTTTGTTATCAAAGATCCTTTCCTTCCGAGATAATCAAATTCGCAACAGGGTGAACTTATACGGCATACATAATCTTTCGGTTCCATCTAGGAATGAAAATCATGGGGGCATTTGCTGAACACTGCAACCATGAATCTCGAATCCAAATAAAACAGAAAAAGGAAGAGAAGGAAACAGATAGAAAAAGGGAAGAATGGAGGAAGAAGATAGGAAAAAGAAGGATGAAACAGTTCGGTTGTGGTGTGGAGTAACAATGTAACTGGAACTCACTGCGTTCAAATATATGTGCATGACAAAGAAGTAAGAGTTAATTGACATTAAATTATATGAAGATGGTGATAAATTCAGCAACAGGATTCTCTTATTTGGGCTTCAGATGGACTTCCATCTCTTTCCCCATCTCTCATATTTCTAGAATCAGTGCCCAAACTATCTAAGAAAATCGGATCAATATGTTCAAAAATTAAAATATTTTGTAATTCCTAAAATAGTTCCAAAGTCTTGAATAACTCTTGACCTTAGAACTGGAAATAAATCCCACATTTCAGTATTGTTAGTGTATATTGGTTTTGGTGAGATCATGCTTGTAAGTTGCATCTTGCAAAACTCGACAAAATCTCTTTATCGTCCAGAGGATTCGGATTCAGTTTTCAACTTCATTTAAAACCCTAACATGAATCCAAGTCCGTTGTATACGCGGAACCCGATTAGGCTATTAAATATAACAAAATCCAAATATCTAGACGGGTTGGATCCAGCTTTAGAATCTTGCAAACGAAACTCAAGTTGGATTCTGAATCTCATTATGCAAGATCCAATTAAGTTGGATTTAAAAATTGCTAGGATCCAACCTAACTCAGACCTGCTGTTGAACATATCTAAGAAACTGCCTTTTGGTCCCAGAACCATTAGAAAACAAATTAGTGAAGGAAGAAATAATTCATTCAATAATGTTGCAGCAAGCTGGCAGGTCTTTAATGCATCAACCAGAAAAAACAGCCAGCCACCTCAGTTGGGAATAAAATATAAACCATCACATTAGCAACATCGATGAAAGACAAGCAAGAAAGAGATCTTCTTCTAATATATGTACTACCTTCAACTGAAGTGCCCTTTACATATTTTACACAATCAAGCAAGACCCTCTTGACCACCCTTGTGTTTCCCCCTTGTTTTGGTGTCAATACGCAGAAAACGTATACTGAAAGGGAAAGCAAACCTGCTGTCTCAATCGAAAGCTATCTTGGAGAAGATGAGTGACCTGCTTCAGTTGGATGGTATGAACTCCAATAACACATACTTGGATTTATCATTGCGAATTTCGCAGCCCTCAATAAAATTTCTTAGATATTAAAATTTGGTGATCTAAAACAATCTTTCCACTAACCAAAACCTTATAGATCAAACTCCTAGATGTGCAAGAAAACTAGTGGAGTATAGTGCGCACTGAGTGTAGCATATGCAGGTTCCCTGACTTGACAAGATAAAAGGAAGAGGATGGCCAGAGAAATATATTGTGCAAGAGTTTTGGATCTAGAAAAATTTTTAGGGTAAGGCAAACGCTCAAATAATGGAGCATGGTTTCAAATTAACTGTGAACTATTGTTATAGTCCATGATTTTAACCGTAGGCTGTACTTTTATTTAACCAAATCTGAAAGGTGAATGCTTCACCTTGCCTTAACGTGGATGTGCCACTGGTTACCTTGACGTAGACTTGTCAAGTTCCAATTAAACTGGGACTGTCAGGCTTCAAATTGATGTCCCAGTTCCACCAAAACCTGGAACGGTATAAATCAGCCCACTTTGGATACAGGTTTGGTTCTGGTTCTATTCATTGAAAAAATCATTGAAACAAAAGTAAGAAATTAAAAGCAAAACGGAAAAAGGATACAGAACCATGAACTCCATTTCTTGTTGGGCTCCTCACCTGGTGAAACTGGGAGCTAACTGCATGGCTCTTTGGTTTTGGTTCAGTTCTGGTTCTGACATTAGCAGATAATGGGTGCACTTAGGGTGTGTCTGATACAAGGTTCGAGGAGAACTGGACCTTGACTTTTGACACTCACAGTTCCAAGCTCCATTGTGCATCAAAAGCGGAACCCATCACTGGCATGAAACTATGGTTCAATTCATCTAATTTTAGTAAAAAACTTCGACACCACCAGGTGGGTAGGCCACTGCTATTGGAACTAGAGGCTTCACACGAAAACCCAAGTGTCTCATTCTCCCTCGTCTTACTATCCTACCTGGTATGAAAACCCAAACATTAATACTACTCTTAAAACAAACATGAAGCCATGGTTCGTTGTACATCGTTATAGTACCAAAGGTCTCGCACAACGAATCAAACACACCCTTAAGGGTCTAGTTCAACATGCTGGGATGGGTCTAAAGAGGCTACCAAGATCATTGATATTTGCTGTTCTCAATTATGTCATCAAGTGTATATGCATTACTAAGTATGAAAATTACAGATGTGAGGTTCATTTCTTTATTCATTTGGGTCTATAATCTCAGCCAGATTTTGATTGTAACATTTAAGTTAACATCTTTAATTAGCCGGCAACAAGCAACTGACAAGATTGAGTGCACCAATAATTACGGTTCAACTTGAAGGACCGAGTCCTGCTTCCACAAACTTTGTTTCCATATCAGAAAAGCAGTAGGAGATTTATGTCTACGTACCTCAATTATTCATAATTTGCCTAATTACTTAAGTTTTTGCTAACCCCTTAATGTGTCCCAAAAAGGATGGCAATGGGCGGTTTGTGGTAATTCATGTCATTGGGTTCGACAAATGAATAATCTAAGTAGAACAAAGTAAAGGACAAGTTGTTTTTGTTATTTATACATTTTTACTTTGTTATTTATATGATCCGATGATCTAGATTAATATGAATGACCTAACATAAGAGTCTAAGTAATATATATATATATACTTGATCCTGCCCACACTAACATCTCTCCACTCATGTCCATCTATGCTTTTGTTTTAAGGTGTTTTCAAAAGTACGAGAGGTATTGTTATGATACTCATGCCACTCAAAACCAATAAGTGGGTATGTGTAAGTGTGAAAACAATGGGAAAACCTTATAGCTTACACAAGGTTGGTGTAAAGGTTTCATTCCAAGAGCAGCTTATATGGTTCGACTAGCTTTAGATGATCGATTACTAACAAAATCCAAGCTAATGTGTATGGGATTCAGTTTTTGTAGTCACCCAATGGAAACAACACACATTTTTATCACCTGCCCCTCTGCTAGATCACCTTAGGAGGAAGTTGTACATCTTTTTTGGTTTTACAGGCAGCAACCCAGGAACTTGGAACAAGCGGCTTACAAGTGGGGTAAATTGAGCAGAATGGACAAACTCAGCAGTAGGGCTTGGATGATTTCGTTCCAAGCAATAACTCGACAGATTTGGGAGCAAAGAAATATACGAGTGCACAATGTGGATTATCGCTCACTCTAACGAATTCGAAAAGACATTTTGTTCAGGGTTAAAGAACTAATTGCCTTAGCACTTTCGTCGTCTTCCCAATCAACCTTCTCAAGGTGGTTAATTATTGATAGTTGGATACCACCCCAGCAAGATCGGATTAAACTATCCATGTACTCGAAAGGAGGTGACGGGTGGCGGGTGGGATATACTGTTAAGAGATTGGAAAGGTGTTTTTTTAGAGGCAGGATGGATAACCGAGAAAAGTAACGGCCATAAGCCAGAATAGAGATGGTGGTGTTAAATACTTGAAAATCATGTTTTAGTTAAGGTTATCATTGAGTCATCAAGAATTGATGTGGTACAAACGATCCTTAAGATGCTTCAAGGCAAACCTAACCACATTCATATCGATAGCTCTACAAATCACTTGCTCAACAACATAACAGAACTCCAAATTCATTGGATATCTAGAGGAAGAATTTTTTTTACCTCACATTCTGGCCAAGATGGTTTCAATAGGCAACTCTTTCAATTGGAAGGATAAACCACCCGATTGGAGACCTTCCATGTAAAGGGAAAGCAGTACTAGCCAGGGCCATGCAAGTTTTGGTCTGTCTCTCTTATCAATTCAGATAGCAGAGGAGGTCAAGTGATTGCACATGGAAAGAGAGAAGATTAACTCGGTGCAAGCAGTCCAGCAATCTAAAGGCTTGTTGGGTCACATCCCAAAAGATCAATGATGACAGTGTGCTCGGCACTTCGCAGCCATTCTTAGGATTCTAAACCACAATCGGATGCAATACATATAAGTGTACTTAGACAGAGATGGAAATGGAGATCTTCAATTGAGATCAACCTCCATGGTTCCCACACTGTTTCTTACACATTGTAGTAGAACATCAAACAATCTTCTTCAACAACAGATGGGCCGAGTTCTCAATACAAAGCTCTAGAAATAAGGACAATTCCCTACCATAGTATGAATCATACAAGGAACTTGGAATGGCCAGAATGGCAACTAGGTAACACACTGCAACTTCAAACACCTGTGAATAGAATAAGAGAACACTACCAGCGGATCATTAGCATGGCAATACTCTAATTCCTAGTTGAGTTGTCTCATTCCATCTTCGGAAATATGGGGCAGCTGGTTTTTCTTATTTTGGTTTTTGGAAGGTATTTGCTCTACCTTCTTGTGCATATTGTCTATACTCGTCTTTGTACTGGTAGAGGTCTTGCCTAATCCCATCTTGTCAATCCAAAAAAAAAGTGTGAGCAGGATCCAATCTCTCTCTATAGGTTGGTTACATGTACGGACATGAATTGGATACTTGTAATAACATATTTTTCCAGGCGAACTTGGCCAGTTCAAAGGTCACTCGTACATTGTATATTGTTCATGGCATGCCATCTCATTTGCTCACTTCAGGCATGGATGGTTTATAATAAATAGAAGTCTTGGAAACTCTCTCTCTCCCTGTCACACACACACACACACACACACACACACACATATATATTGATTACACGTACTGACACGAGTTGGATACTCGTAATGGCATATTTTTCCTATGGGGCTGGCCAACTTGGCCAGTTCAAAGGTCAGTGGTCCATTGTCTATTGCCATCTCATTTGCTCACTTAAGGCAAGCTCACCGTTTTCTGAGAAAAGCTGCAATCTGGACGAGCTTATGTAAACTTGATATTGAAATCAAATCCTTGCCCAATTAAGTTGAAGCTTCTTATGTTTATCTTTATTGTAGAAATAAAATTGGTAACCCATTAAAGAAACATGTGCCGATTTAAATAATTGCGCCAGGATGCTTCTGTGACGGTCTCACTCAACCACCGATTTAAATAATTGCCGATTTATTGTAGACATAATTGAAATCATATACATACTATTTTATGCACTCAACTACATGAATCTTATCTGAGATTAACTAGTCATGTTTATGGCTGTCTCACTCAACCACCGAAGCTGTGTTTTAGCTTGTTTGATGGAGTTCAATAGATAAGTCAAGGCGAGCTCATCTTGTTTACGGTCCTAGAAGATAAGCGAGTACACTGTTACGATCACGATCCTGTCAATAATATGGGACTTCTCCATTAGTAAGGTTGTTCCGAAAATTGTAACAATTTCATTCAATAATTCAAATAATTACTTCAATCTTGACTTCCAAAACGATGTTGTTGATCATATAGTTAATCTTGAAGTTGAATCTGCAGTGCAGACCTTATTTGCTGAGATTGAACGGTAGAGAAGGCGTTCAATGTATAACTGAGAATAGACGTCACTGAGACAGAAAAGGCTTCTCATTTCAGCATTTGTCCGACTCCCTCGCCCATCGATTTCACCAATTCTTCCCTGGTTTTCTGAAGTTGTCGATTTCTGTCCCCAAACAGACGCTACCCATCTGTTTAATTAGCTTCAAACTGTTAAGTTGTAATTAACTTGCTTCTTAATCAATACTCCATGTACTATAAAATTCAAGGTGCACCCGTACAAACAGCATCGTACATTATAATATAATGCACACATTTATATATTCCTCTCTCTATATATACATACATACATACATACATACATACATACATACATACATACATACATATATATATATATATATATATATATATATATATATATATATATATATATATATATATATATATATATATATATATATATATATATTTGTGTGTATAAAAGATCAATGCACCATGCACTGTAAAATCAGATCTGCCCCTACAAACAGCATAATATGTTACTATAGAATGCACACACACACAAGAAAAGGTTTGTTGTCGCCTCTTTTATCCCAGATGCTTATTTTAACAGTTTATTTATGGATTGCCTGACCGTGTGTTGACAGCGAGAAACACGGAATTAGATGGATTTGCACCTAATTCTTCCCTGTAATACATTACGTTGTCAATTTTAAAGCCAATTCCGTGAATAACCATCAGAGTTAGGAATGATGTCGCGAATTCCATGTGTAAAAGGTTATCATTGGCATGTGCATCTACAAATTATGCTTGGAACGATCGTCCTGTTTGTGAATCTTTTGGTAGGCAGCCCGCCGAATGCGATGACATCGACGCCATATGAAGGTATAACGGCTCCGGCCACTGCCAACATCTACCTGTTATTTCCAGCATCCACCACCCAGTCCCCAAACAAGGAGTGTACGAACAAAACAAGCATGATCAAGCTTAAGAAAGTGGCTAAAGATGGGCCTCGTAAAGATTAGTAAGCAGATCTTGCTATGGTAGTTGTTGAAGTCTTAAAAGTAGGCCAATATACATGCCTGATTTATCTGCCACACACACATGTATATCCTTCCATCTTGATGATATGTGGGCAGATGTTCTAGGGTGTCCGATATATATATATATATATATATATATATATATATATATATATATATATATATATATATATATATATATTGGAACTATGGAGAGAAGCATTAGAAAGCAAATGCCTCTCACTTAGTCGAACAAAGATAAAATACATGGAATGTAAGTTTGATCATTTGGTTACTTCAGAGGACATAGAAATTAAAATTGGCACACATTGCATTCCAAAAAGGAAAGTTTTAAATACCTAGGGTCAATTTTTCATAGTTATGGAAGAATTGATGGGGATGTTATGCATAGAATTAATGCTGGTTGGTTAAAATGAAAAGGAGCATCTGGTATTCTTTGTGATAAGAAGATACCATTAAAGTTAAAAGGTAAATATTATAGAGCAACAATTAGACCAGGCATGTTTTATGGTTCTGAGTGTTGGGCAGTTAAACATCAATATGTACAAAAGATGTCTCTGACAGAAATGAAGATGTTGAGATGGATGAGTGGTCATACAAGAAAAGACCGTATACATAATGAGGTTATTAGAAACAAATTAGGAGTGGCACCAATAGAGGATAAAATGAGAGAATATCATTGAAGATGGTTTGGACATATAGAAAGAAGATCAAAAGAAGAAACTATAGGAATATATGAAAAACTAAATTTGGAAACTATTAAAAGAGGTAGAGGACGACCACAAAAGTATTGGACAGAAACAATAAAGAATGATCTAGCTTATTGTGAGTTAACTGCTAACATGGCACATGATAGAGCTATGTGGAAACAAAAAGAATCGATGTAGTCGACCCCGTCTACTATGGAAAAAGGCTTAGTTGTTGTTGTTATATATATATATATATGCATATGTATGTATGTATGTAAATAGAGAGAGAAGTCTTCCATCACCAAAAAGTTTCAGGTTTCAAGCTGCAGTTTTGAAATGTGATTGGGTACATTATTTGGACTTCACCCAAATTAGGATGGCTGGTACACTAGTAGGTATCCTTTTAAGACTAAGAGTGCCGTTTCTCTCTAGAAAGTGTAAATCTGTGAAGGTTACTTCTTAATTTGAAAGAAGCAAGGACACCAACTTGATATTGCTTTTACATTTCTCTACGGCCTTCTTGTACTCACTTCTCCATGAATTTCTATGTGTAAATTTGACATGTTACGTCTGCCTATTTTAGGACCCATGGTGCGTGCGCCCACAATCATCTAATGTGATGCAGAGGAGATGAAAATGAGGCATGTGTATAAAGATAGCCCTCTTGATAGATCCACAATTGTGGTATTAGCATACCTAAACTTAATAAAGGCGACGAGGAAAAGGCTTTTGCTTAAAGTTAATATGCTGATTTAGCGCTCCTGTGGATTGCTTGCCGCCGTGTTGATTCTCATGTGATGCGTAGGAGGTGAACAAGTTATTTCAAACTAAGGATCAAACAACAACAACTAAGCCTTTTCCCATACTAGACGAGGTCGGCTACATGGATTCTTTGTTTCCACAGATTCCTATCATGTGTTATGCAGTTAACTCCCAATAAGCTAGATCATTCTTTATTGTTTCTTTCCAATACTTTTGTGGTCGTTCTCTACCTCTTTTAATACTTTCCAAATTTAGTTTTTCTAACCTTCTTACAGGTTCTTCTTTTGATCTTCTTTCTATATGTATTTCAAACTAAGAATCAATCATGGAAAATGGCTTTAAATAGATTCGATTGCTTCTTGATTAATATCGTATAATATGTATGAAATATCCAGTGACCAAGAGAGAAGTTAGCTTTACCATATTTTGCATCCCAACAAAGGTAATTTTAGATGTTTGCGTCTTGTATTGACAAGATGGTCAATTAAGGCAAGATGTGGGGGCGGCCTGTTATTTTTTATTATTGTTTTGCAAGGAATATCACTGCTGTGTATTCCTTCATTTACGTGGTATTTTATATTCTTCTGTGATCTGGTTGGGTCTGACTAATCCCATCTTGCCAACAACAAAGAGATGGTGAATAGATGAAGGTGCCCCACAAAATTAAAATTAATGGTGGATTGAAGCAGAGCGATACAATGTGTGTTCTATGTCAAGAAGATAATACTCATTGATGTTGCTCAGAAACAGAAATGGATACGGAAACACGATACGGGAAATGACAACTCCCCAAAAATTAGGAAACGGAAAACAACAAATATATATATATATATATATATATATATATATATATATATATATGTGTGTGTGTGTGTGTGTGTGTATAAAGAATAGAAAAAAATGGTAAGAGAATATAAAAAAGATGTCTATATGATTTGATGCACTTCGTTCCATGTCTCGGTTTCTGTATCATTCTGAAGCTGCTGCTCACAGCCCTTCCGGTGCATCGTAGCGTAATAATAAAGCAGCCATATACATGCAATCTCTACAAAGTAAATGTCAGGCAATCACCATATGCTGTCTAAAATGATGATGTTGAGTTAGGTGTGTAGCTTTACAAGAAAAACCAAATCCATCATCAAGCTATTAGAGGAAAAGTTAATTAGTGTAGCAATAACAAAAGATAAATAAAAGAAATGCATTTAAAATAGCTTGGACAACGCAAAAAGCTGCAAGATGGAGCTCAGATAAGGTGCGAGAAATTAAACCATGAAAATTTTAAAAGATGAAGAGGAAGCTATTAAAAATGTTGAAAGGAAACCATAACATATAAGCCTTTTCAAAACTAAATGCTTATGTATAAACAAGATTCGACACTGACGATCAATAATCCATGTAGCGAACCCCCACTTAGATGAGAAAATGCTTGATATTGCTTTGGTTTATTGAGATTGTAAATATCTCTTCTGAATAACGAAGGGATCTTCCTGTCAACAGCTTGACTGTATAAGGAAAATCCGATCAGAAAAATGGAAATCCATGAAAGGACCTAAAACTTAACAGCCCTTGAAGTCATAACTTATAAATGCGGGGCCTAACTAAAGATTAGCAGCTACCAGAAGTAGCAGAGCAATTAACCAAAGGAGCATTTAGTGAAATCTCACTATTTTCTCCTTTCACCAAAGGATCATCCTATTCTTAATCGTATCTCTTTCATTTAATCTTATATATCAAGTAGGTAGCGAATTAATAGTTAATAGCACTTCAAGAAAGGAAGGCAGATATATTATTAGTCCTCTTTCAATTTCATGTACACCATTATGAGATCTTCCATATCTTCTGACCCATATTAGCATACGTATTTGTATAAGGTCAGCAGCACACGTCACACACACATGCATACATGCAAGTACACTTGCCTGTCAAAAAAGGAAAGGAATTACATTTCATTTGCAATATTTTGATCCTGAGCAGATGATGGATCGAGATGTTGGTGGGGATTCAAGCTTGTCGATAATTAGATACATTCTGCACGGCCTCTCATGAAAGGTGACAATTGGCCATTGGCGAGAGAATGGTACCCATTAATTTGTTTACTTGACGTTTATTGATCAATATGCATCATACTGGCCCAATCACGGCGGCAGTTTTAAAAGGGTCCTTTTAAAATGCCAAGGGAACCCCTCCAATGGAAGAGGTTTGGATGGTCCACTGACCGACACATCACTGACATTTACAGCTATAAATCTACAATAATTTGGAAATTATTTTAGACATATATAAATTACGTGTGTCACTTGTGAGAAAAAATGGCCAATCCGTGTGGATGATTTCCATTATCTTAATAATTCTTCTTTTTTTATATTTAAATACAAGGAAAGTTTGCATCGCCTGCCATTGATGAAACTGTTTCTTGTTTTGATCAAGAGGTAACTCAAAGAAGAGATTTGGATTCCACGCTTCACACAACTTACAAACATGAACGGATTGGATCTCGTTCCATTCATCTCTAAATAAAAGGGTGGAAAGACTGTCTGCAAGTCTTTGGTTTCCGTGCAAGAATCCAAGTATCCGACATATTATAGGAGATAAAACTATCTCTCCTCTCTCTCTCTCTCACACGCACACAGAGGCATACATACACAAAATGGAAGTTATATTAAGCAAGTGTTTCATTAACTTAAAGACATAATTTTGATAGACACAATAACATATTATGTTATTAGAAGCTAACAAGCTCATAAATTGTGACAAGAAAACAAACTCATGCATACTATGAAAATACTCATTCATATGATATCCTTGTTACTGAAAAGATAAATTAACGTATCGTTGTGTCATTAATCATGCAAAATCTCAATTTCAATGCTTATTAAAATCTCTAATCAGTCCCTTTCTTTTTCCTTCAAGCAAAATTAGGAGATTTTATTTTGGTGACAATGGAGAGGCTGAAGCCAGGTATTCACGCCCCAGAATCAAATTCACGAATTGCATTTTGTGAGTCTTGCTAGGTGAGTTAATGGTATGAGTGCACAAATGATGGGGAGTTAAAAACTAGAATCCCCTTATTTCTTTTGTTTTTTCTTGTTAAAGAGAGGTCGAAGCCTAACACATATGTGTATCCCCTGGGAGTCGAGCTCCCCACCTACAGCAAGGGCATCAGAGCGCCCTGCCAATTGGTCTAATGCTATGTGTGAAGAATACCCTCTAATTCTCAAGACAGCAGATAGAGGGCCTCCTTGAAAAGTGCGGGTCATGTGCCTTAGACAGTAGGTAATAATACAAGCTGCCAGAAGATTAAATAAATTAGCCCAATTTGATCCTCTCTTTGAGAAGTCATAAATGAGCATTGGGCCTCATTGAAGTTCTAAATCTTTTCCTCATTGGTCCACTTGGATCAACATTCAAACCGGAGCCCATGCCTGTCTTGGTTGCATTAGATACGTCTCCATCTCCACCTTCTATACGATGGTTCATATAGTCGTAATACCCTTCTTGTAATTCCAACTGCCAATATGATACGTAATCAAGTCTAACGCAAGACGAGATTCGATTTTGAAGATAATAAGCAATCTATACATTACAAGGAAACAATTGATTTAAGAATAGCTTGAACTTTCATATTCAACCAAAATTTAAACATGGACGCTGCAAATAAAGGATTTTGAACATGATCAAGTCTCTCTCGTGCGCGCGCGCGAGCGCGCAGTGCTATTTATTAGAAATCGACTTTACTTTAATTGGATATTGACGAAAAAAACATAAAATTTGAGTCACCAAATTTTGAGAACAAGACGAACTATTGTTCTGTCATTCGCCTGAAAAGCAT
>JAYKKT010000091.1:39080000-39162500 GCA_036023115.1 Brasenia schreberi | reverse complement strand
TGACATTAGTGTTCATGTTTTATGGATGGATGGCTATTTCCTACAGGAATTAATGAAGACCGTGTTTGGGGTCTCTCTCTCTCTCTCTCTCTCTCTCTCTCTCTCTCTCTCTCTCTCTCTCGCTCACACACACACACACACACACACACAAGACACATTGGGAGCCAGGTTTGCCTGATCTGAGCGTGATCTGACTCCAAAATACATGTCACTCACGTGCTCTCCATGACAGTACAATAAATTCCATCAATGGTGAGATGGTTTTTACTGGCACAAGGATTGGCCCCCTAATGGTGTCACGAGAACTAGCCTCTTTTTAGTGGCATAACAGTAGCGGAACACAAGTACAAGTGGTTACTATCACTAATGGTCACTGTAGATGAGTTTTTTTGTAGTTTTTTTCTTTGTATAAACGATGAGTCTTGTTGTCGCCTTCGCGAATGATGTGTTTACTGTGCTAGATCAGGACTTAGTGGATCACAAAATCTTGAATCGCTTGATTCAGGTTGATATTCAGGAAACTCTCATGATCACTGCGGATCGTCAAATCTTGTTTGTAATTTAATAGGTAATCATCTTCAATCAAGAAGGAACAAACGAGAAATAGATTGATAAAAATTTTCAATTATCCCCAACATCTTAAATTAGTGTACACTGTGTGGCTTTGCGCAATCGTGTACATTGTGTGTGTGTGTGTGTGTGTGTGCGAGGGCGTCTCACTGGTTTTTGCTTTTATTTAATGTGTGTGTGCCAATATAAAGGAGACTAGTTCTTTCTCATTTCCTTTTATGGGGATTCTTAATTAAGTGGTAGGCCAAATGCGAACTGTCTACCACATGAGATATAGTCCATCGACTTTCTTGGAGGATGAGTTCCTGGCTCCTTTTGATTATTTCTCGCTTGATGGCATTAAATTGGATGAGGTGATTTTTTCATCTGTCACGTTACTCGCTTGAATGATGTGTCAGGGTATTCAAGGCGTTTGTTTAGTTTTTGTTCTTTTCCTTCCTTTATGAAACTGAAATCCAAAGAAACCCCAAAACGGATCATGGCGAATTGTTTATGGGTTCATTAGCACTCAAGAATTATGTATATCATCTGACTCCCCTGTTAATACACTGATGTGGTGGTTGGTCTACATATTAGCTACCACCATACCATAAATTATGATCGTATATATGTTCTTGATTAATATCGAGTATGTTCAAAACAACATTCAATTGGTGGCATCACTTGTCTGCTATATTCATCTGTTAAATTTGGTCAAAATATGATAGTTCTTTTTAGGGTTCCCCCATTGGAGGGTGTTGAGACAGCCCCACGGGAGATTTAGCATTGAGCCGGACCCTCACCCTTAGCGCCTACAACCAGCATTAAGTTGTCATAGTAACCAGCAGATGCCCTTTTCACCGTGCTAAACTCCCTTGGGGGCATCTGCAATCCAATTTGTCTTCACATATTGTGACGCATTGTTAATCATCTTAAGAAACATAATTTGTGTGGTAGTAAACTTGGTAACACTCTCAATCCATATATGTGACCCTTCGACTGCGAATATATGGCCTAACATCACCCTTGTACAAAACCTTTTTGAGGGAAATGAGGGAAATGCTCCTAACTTATCAGTGTAGCGCATTGGGGCCACACATTCTTTTCTATTATCAATAAATCACTAGTCTTATAGCTTTGCCTTTAAGAAGTCTTTGTATTGCATGGTGTGAGTTAAATGGATGTTAATGCCCATTCCAGGTCCTTAGCGTTTGGAGAAGGGGCACAACTCGTATTCTCTATCGGAGGTTGTGTGAACTACTTATCTACTACATTACTAGGAAATCCGCTAAGGTTGATCCGGCCTGAGAGTCGGATGTCGATCACATTGCGAGCTCCGTCGGCTCTTTCGACTATTAAGATATGACAAATTTGGTATTACAGCATGAATGGTCTTATTGGATGTTAGTAAACTAAAGAACTCATAAAGAATCATGGTGTTCTCACGGACCCGTATTATGAAACAATGAGAGGGTTAAGATTGTCATTGTTTGCACGTCATCTAAAGGGAATACTACGGTAGCGAAAGGCCGAAAGCTACAAGGCACGCAAAACAACCCTTGATCAAACTATCAATAGCGAGGCCACATCACTCCTATCAAAATGATAATATCTGGAACCCTTGTGCTACTTTAAGACTGACACTCAAACGTTGTCAACTTCGGTTGTTCATTAAAGGGTGCACTACGACCATTGAAATTAGAAAGGAGGATTTTAGGATCGATGCACGAAGTATTGTTCATCGAAGTATTTCAAGAATCTTAGACGAGCTTGGATAGGCTGAACGGTCATTTGGGTAGATACATTTGTGCGAAAGGAGTGCACGAACCCCATCACACCCTGTTCATTTTCACAAAGTTTAAGTCATGATCAGCAGGTCATAGATGAGGATGTGTGATTGCACCACAATGCCACGAGAGATTTAGCAACGAGCATATACCATTTTCACCATTCACCTATGGAGGGTATTGGGACAGCCCCACGAGAGATTTAGCATTGAGTCAAACCCTCACTCATAGCACCTACAACCAACGTTAAGTTATCATGGCAACCAACAGATGTCCTTTTCACCATGCTAAACCCCCTTGGGGGCATCTGCAATCCAATTTCTCTTCACAAATTGTGATGCATTGTTAATCATCTTAAGAAACATAATTTGTATTGTAGTAAACTTGATAATACTCTCAATCCACACATGCGATCCTTCAACTATGAACACATAACCTAACATCACCCTTGTGCAAAACACTTTTGAGGGAAGCGCCCCTAACTATCAGTGTAGTGTATTGGGGCCGCACACTCTTTTATGTTATCAATAAATCACTTGTCTTATAGCTTTGCCTTTAATAAGTCTTTGTTTGCCTTTAGTTTTAAACGTTTATCATATTGAGTGATGTGAATTAAATGGATGTCAAAGCCCATTCTAAGCCCTTAATGTCCGAAGAAGGGGCACAATTCATATTTTCTATCGAAGGCCGTCTAAACTACTTATCTACTACATCACTTGAGAAATTTGTTAAGGTTGATCCGGTCCGACGGTAGGGTATCAGTTACATTATAAGTTTCGTTGACTTTTTCGACTGTTAGGGCGTGACAAATTTGGTATTAGAGCATGATTGGTCTTATTGGACATTAGTCAACTAAATAACTCATGGAAAAGCATGGTGTCACTCATGGACCCGCATGATGGAATAATGAGAGGGTCAAGATTATCATTGTTTGCACGCCAACTGAAGGGAACATTAGGGTAGCGAAAGGCCAAAAACCCTGAGGCACATAAAGCAACTCTTGATCAAATTATCGGTAGTGGGGCCACATCACTCTTATCGAGATGATAATATCCGAAAGTCTTGTGCTACTTTAAGACTGACATTCGAATGCTGTCAACTTTGGTTGTTCATTAAGGGGTGCACTATGACCATGGACATTAGAATAAGGATTGGAGGATCGATGCACGAGGTGTTGTTCCTCGAAGTATCCTAAGAATCATGAATAAGCTTAGGTAGGCAGGACGATCATTTTGGTGGATACGTTCGTGCGAATGGGGAGCACGAACCCTACCACTCTTGTTATATTTCGACAAAATGTTAGTCATGATGAGTAAGGCATGAATGAGGATGTGCGGTTGCACCACAATGCTACAAGAGATTTAACAACGAGCATTTGCCCTTTTCACCATTGGCCTTTGGAGGGTGTTGAGACAGCTCCACGAGAAATTTAGCATTGAGTCGGACCCTCACCCATAATACCTACATCCAGGGTTAAGTTGTCATAGCAACCAACATATGCCCTTTTAACCATGCTAAACCCCCTTGGGGCCCTCTACAATCCAATTTGTCTTCATATATTGTGACACATTGTTAATCATCTTAAGGAACATAATTTGTGTTGTAGTAAACTTGGTAATACTCTCAATCCACACATGTGACCCTTCGATTGTGAACATATGACCTAATGTCACCCTTGTACAAAACTCTTTTGAGGGAAGCACCCCTAACTTATTATTGTAATGCGTCAAGGCCTGCACTCTTTTCTGTTATCAATAAATCACTTATCTTATAGCTTTGCATTTAACAAGTCTTTGTTTGTCTTTACTTTTAAACATTTACCATGTTACATAGTGTGAGTTGAACGGATGTCAAGGCCCATTCCAATCCCTTAGCATCTGGGGAAGAGGCACAACTCACATTCTATTTGAACTACTTATCTACTGCATCACTTAGGAAATTTGCTATGGTTGATCTAGTCCGAAGGTTAGCTGTTGGTTATATTACGAGCTCCATCAGCTCTTCTGACGGTTAGGACGTGACAAATTTGGTATTAGAGCATGATTTGTCTTATTAGATGTTAATCAACTAAAGAACTCATGAAAAAGCATTGTGTCGCTCAAAGACCCATATGATGAAACAATGAGAGGGCTAAGATTATCATTGCTTGCATACAAATTGAAGGAAACACTACGATAGCAGAAGGCCAAAAGCCCGAGGCAAGCAAAGCGATCCTTGATCAAACTATCGGTAGTGGGGTTGCATGACTCTTATCGAGATGATAATGTCCGGAAGCCTTGTGCTATTTTAAAACTGACACTCGAATACTATTTAATTTGGTTGTTCGTCAAGGAGTGTACTACGATCATGGAGATTAGAAAGGATGATTGGATGATCGACGCACGAGGTGTTATTTCTCAAGGTATTCCTAAGATCATGACCGAGCTTGGGTAGGCAAGACGGTCATTTGGGTGGATACATTCGTGCAAAGGAGGCACACTGAACCCCACCACACCCTGTGTATTTTCACAAAGTGTAAGTTGTGACGAGTAAGGCATGGATGATGATGTGTGATTGCACCATAATGCCACAAGAGATTTAGGAATGAGCATATGCCCTTTTCACCATTGGCCTTTGGAGGGTGTTGAGACAAACCCACGAGAGATTTAGCATTGAGCCAAACCCTCACACTTAGCACCTCCAGCCAGTGTTAAGTTGCCATAGCAACCAACGGATATCCTTTTAACCGTGCTAAACTCCCTTGGGAGCATCTGCAATCCAATTTGTCTTCACATATTGTAACACGTTGTTAATCATCTTAAGAAACATAATTTGTGTTGTAGTAAACTTGATAACACTCTTAATCCACAGTCATCAATAGAAGCCACATTTCTCTAATCGAATGCATCATTTGGTTGATAGATGCATGCTGAAATCACCACACTAAAGGTTCTAACTCCAGTCCGGCCAACCATGTTTTGTTTACTGTGTGTTTGCTTTGTAGAACCCATCTCCCTGTACTAGAACTGCAAGCCTAGACCTATATAGGTTTTAACTATGATTTTTTTTAATGAATTATGGTTTTGTATTTGATTTGCAAATGAAACTAATAGGGGTTTCAACGAACCGATTCAGACTATTTGAACCCGATTAAACAAATCCAAATAATGAGGTTCTTTTTTCTTGTGGTATGGTTTTGTTCAGTTTGAAGTCGAATTGAACCACTAGAATTAGACCTATATATATATATATATGTATAGGTACGTATGTATGTCTATGTGGGTGTACACTATATTAAGGTGGTAAGATAAGAGCAGGACTTGCTATCCATTTGGTGCAAATGTTGAAGTGTGAATGCTAGAAAATGTGAAAGTCCAACTATCTTGGTACTTTTGTACGTGAACAATATGATTTATCATATATTATACACTACAAGTATCACATATTGGCATGTTTAAGCATAATAAACCGTTGTTAGGAACAAAATCAAACCGGAACTAATGGCATGGTTTGGTTCATTTTGGTGATTTACAACTGTTTGCTTTAGTTCGAAATTGTGAACCAATCGCACCCAGAGCATTAGCTCAACTGGTAGGGCGTATTGATGCCTGTGTTGTTGGTGGGGAGTTTGATTCCCAGGGGGGTGCTGGAGTGTGTGTTAGCCTGCGGCCTCTTCTTGTATCAAAAGAAATTGTGAACCAATTAGATTGGTTTGGGTTTAAGGTTGAGCCTACTGAGTCAAACCTGGCCAAGCACACACCTACTCACAAACATATATTGTAAGGAGACACCACTGTTTCCATGTGCAGATTTTAGGTTATACCAAGAATTTGGAATTCCAGGATCTTGCTTATGTTAAACCTGGATATCAGCTGGCAGACTGCATTCAAGTGAACTATTTCCCTCAATTATCCTATTATATATGATGGAATAGCTTTCTTGCGTCTTTGTCCATCCATTTTAATTAGTGGTGGATTTCTTTCATGGAACACCTGAGCCGAGATTTCATGCCTAGCTTGTTCTAGGGGCTTCGGAACTCTGTGTGTGTGTGTGTGCTGTATTTGGCAGATGAAAGAGCATTTGTAATGTTTAAGAATTGAGAAGCCAACTTTCTGCCAAAATGTTGGTGAACTAAGTCACATCTGATGTTGTCGATGCCGTATATCCATCCATCTTTAATCTAGTTCGGCATTGAAGTTGACAACAATTTGCTTCTTACTTGCTTTCCTCGAAATATGATATTGCTTCTTTGAGTTGAGTGCTAATATGGCACAATATCAGGCTGAATGGTGACTAAGAATCCGCATAACAGACACCACTTAGCGTGAGAGAAGGCTTGAAAGAAGGAGAGGCCCCAAAATTGTTGCACAAAGGGGGGCAAAACATGTTATTTCATTTTTTTTGTTACAGGCAAATATAGTACATGATAATTAACCATGTAGATGGACCCATTTGGTACACAATGAGACTTAATTTATTTAGTTTATAATGGTAATTTTTGCTTTTTAAATTGAAATCTTCACTATTGATCACATGGATCAAAAGTTGAAGATGTTTAAGTGGATTTAAGTATAAATAGGTGTGTGCATGGACTGTGATCTTTCTTTCTTTATTTTTATTTATATAAAGGTATTGCTAAATGCATAATATCTTTTAGTACATAAACATATTCACTATTTGATTAAGATGATCAATAGTAGAGATTTGAATTAAAATTACCATTGCATTTTTGTTCTTTACATTTAATGAACTATATACATTAAATGTTTTTTGTTTTTATTACTTCAAGTATTCATATCAAAGATCGTTTATTCAAGATTTAGAACAAAAGATATCCGTCATTTAATTGGTATGATAAGATTTAAATTAAAAATGCTAAAAGTACTAATACTTTTTCTACATTGCATTTTCTCTCTCTCTCTCTTTATATATATATATATATATATATATATATATATATATATATATTATTCACGATCAAAGAACATATCAACATTCCAAAAGCAAGCATTACCAAGTTGAGTTGGTGACGAAGTTTTTGAGTCATCATTATGGTAACTCGATCTTCCCTTTACTCTTTTAACTCAAAATACAAAGATCATATATCACTTCCTCCCAATACTTCTGAGGCCTCATTAAGAATGTTTGATATTTGATGGCTTCTGGCTTGAGCCTTCCCACTGTACCTAGAAAAAAAAAACTTTATTCATACATCTGTTTTTCTGTTGGTTTCAGGTCAAACCCGAGCCGCTGTGGGCGAAATGATACTTGCATTTAACGTGTTGGATTCGTGTTGACCCAACCCGGGCCCTGTTCTGGGATGCAGAAACCTTGGGGACTGACGTAGCGACCACGCAAAACGGCGTTTCAGCTTGTTGCTTACGTTTGGATGAAGCAGAGAAGAAACGGAGAAGCCTTTCCAAGGCCTCTTTGTCCCACTCGTATCGGGGGGTCTCTGCCGACAGAGGGCCCGACTTGGTCGACCTGGATTCGGACGTTTGGAAGCGGCTGTTCCGGACGACAAGGCCGGCGTATAGCGTCCTTCGCCGGAAACGGATGGTGGGGATGGCCTGGAACGTCTTTAGATTCTGTTCCGGCCTGCGCGTACTTGGTTACCTCATGATCCTCCTAGTCGCTGCCATCGTCGCCATCTCTTACTACGCGGTCGTCATCGTCGAATGCGGATCCTTCCTTCGGCACGGCGGCTCCGAGTCCGCTCTCGCCCTCGTCATCATCTTCGTCTTCCATTTGTTGGTAATTTCGCATCCTTCCTCTAAATCTTTCTCTCAATCTCGTTAGATTTACAGACAAGGAAAAATTTTGTATCGTTCATCCTTCTTCTTGATGGTTCTTGGCATTTCCTTTTATGAGTAGTGCATGTAAGGAAAATCAGTGCGGACTTAATATGCTGCTGAGATTGAACCCCTACCTAATACTGCTTTATGGGATCGAATTCAGGCTTAATATGCAAATTTGAACTTGTAGCACAACGCTTGCTATTCACCGAAGTTATGTTATGTTTCCTTCTTCTGGTGTTGAATGAATGTATCGATTTGAAGCTTCGGTATTGAATTTGGACGTAATGCACTAGATGGGTATGCTTTAGTTGTTTATTTGCTTGACGTTCTGCGAAATTGAGCTTTCGTTACAAATTCTGCTTGTTGGCAGAAGCTTGTTTTGCTGGATCTTAAGCGGGTGGTTGGAATTAGTTGCTCTGCTGATTGTCCACAGGGAGAACAACTTACTAAGACTTGTAATCTGATCAAACTGCGGGTACGTAGTAATTGAAAAAAGCTTTAGCCAGTTATATGGAACTTATATGTACACTACAGTGATAAGGTATAGCCGCTATATATATAGGGCAATTGTTGGAGGGTCGGCCTTGTATGAGAAGTCTGGAGTTTGCTACCCATCTGCATCTGTTTGGGGAATGCCTGGGCTAAAACATTCTTATAAAGAAAACAACGAGCAAGTGAGCCATGTCTTGTGAAACTACTGATAGCTGGTAGACGTGAACCAGCAGAAGATACATATAATGAAAATTAGCTTATTTTACTGCCAGGTTTAACGAGCTCAAGCTCATGAGCAGTCCAAAATCCTAACTAAATGAATTGGCAGGGGCTCAAGTGGATTATCTCAGAGGTGGTTATTGTAATTGAACTCTAAACCATAGGGGGTGAGTTTAATGCAGCTTGATAAAAGAACTCTCATATGAGAACCTGGAAGTAATAGGATTGCGTGCTAAATTTTTAGTATATTATGTGATATACAATACGTGAAATATTTTAAGATGACACATGGAAAGGGGACCAAAGGAAAGTCCGATAAGAAGGTGTGAGAAACTAGATGGTGAAACTGTTAAAAGAGACAGAGAAAGACCAGAATATGTTGAGTATATTATTATCATGGCAAAGGATTGAGTTCTATTGAAACAAAGAATCCATGTAGCTGACTCTATCTAGTATGGAAAAGGCTTAGCTGTTGTTGTCGTTGTACAATATATGAAATATTTATAGTTTCACAATGACCTTAAAAGATGAACCTGTGAAACAAACTTTGTGCATACCAGATCATATGGGTTTTCTAAGATAGAAAGAACACCTTACAAGCTGAGCATCAGCCATACCACAGGTGGGTCATCCATTCTCAGCCCTTGTGTTGGAAAAAAGTTTTCCATACTTAAAGTTATCTACTGACAAATTATCAACTGCCTAACTTTGCATTGTCAATATTTATCATTTGACTCAAATATTCTTTGTCTGAATAACATTACGGGAGGCATTGTGTGGCTCAATAATGTAAATCAGATCCATCATACTAGTATCATATACTATAGGAAGCAAGGCAATGTATCCTGATGGAAGAAATAAGATGCTAATCTGCATCAACAGTCAAGCAATAGAACAGTCTTTGGATAAGATGTCTATGAAAGTGGAACACATAGACATGGCATTTGCAGCAGCAAGATATTCAGGCAAAGTGCCCACAGTTGTAGCTTAACAACAACAACAACTACTAAGCCGTTTCCCATACTAGATGGGGTTGGCAGAGTTGTAGCTTACAGTTACCAAATTTTTTCCTTCGCAAGTTTTACCAGATTTATGTGTTTGTGCTCGTCAAAATTGAATTTCATTAACAGAATGGGAACTGTATGTTTCAGCTTTTTATGTTGTTGTGGAGCTATTTCATGGTGGTCTTCACAGATCCTGGTTCTGTTCCGCAAAATTGGCGGCCTTTAGCAGAGGAAAATCCTGAGTCTACAAGTTCAACAGCCTCTGCAGAGTATGTAAGTGTAGAAAATCGGTCACCTCCATGGTCTCCATCTGGTGAGATAGCTCAAAGATCAGGAGTACGCTTTTGCAATAGCTGCCAGAATTTTAAGCCACCTCGCTGTCATCATTGCTCTGTTTGTATGACGTTATTTTCTTCTTACTTCAAACGTGGATTTAGTTATCTCTCATCTTTATTCTTGTCCTGCCATTTATTATTTAATAATTTATACAATTTTCTGAATATGATATCCTGACAGTTATAGAACTTCAATTTGGTGCTAGAGGTCATTTTTAACTATTTCATCACATAAATATTTGAGAAAACGATCTTATAATCTGCCATTTTACAAGTTTCAAGCTTGGATATACCAGTACCATCATTCAGTATTGTATTAGAGTGGAGTTGGCATTCAGCCCTAATAAAGTGTAAGTGTTGGCTGGAACTTAACAGGGGTATAAGGATTTAGGAGTACACATAACTAAAAAGGAAATGATAGATAACACTAAAAATACAGAAAATGTATGTCCAACACATTTACAGATATGAGTATGAAAACAACAAATTCTAGTAACCGCGTTTGCATAAATAGATTTCTAAAATTCACAGCATTTTTAATTTTAATTTTAACTAATATAGTCATTGTCAGATTATCAACTTGACTAAAGTATTACAGATGAAAGAGATAAATCTGTTTCATATGCCATCAAGAAATAAAACATATACGTTCCTTATATGTAAACAGAAGAAGAATGAATGAATAAGAAAAGAGGCATAAGAAGCAGAAAAGAGAGAAGTAAAAAGAAGAAAAGAGAGGAAAGGGAAGAATAAGAGGAAAGAGAAGTAAACATACAGAGAGAAGAAGAGGAGGGGAAGGAAATGTCAAAATAAAGGAGGATAAGAACAAGAAAAAGAGAGGAAATGCCTCTCACTAGAAAGTGCTGGAAACCTGTCGTAGATTCTGCAGGTCATGAGACACGTTAAAGGCCCAAATAGCTGATTGCTAGTATTTCAGCCAAGACATCCCACAATTCATGACTTAACAACCTTCTGTGGTGCACAACACTTGACACAATGTTTACCCTTTCGGTAGCACTGCATCAATTTAAAGTTAAAAAGGATAAATAGACACTATCTACCACTTGGACATCGTTTGACACAAAAAAGCTGGACCTCATGGTCTCTCTGGACAACATGGATTATTGACATGATATACTATTTAAGCGGCTCTAGACTTGGTAAAAACATAATCCCTTTCTTTTATTAAATAAATGGTATTCAAGTGGTAAGGCTGAACAAATAAAAGATTTTCTTAGTTCTGGAACTTGGTGTTAATTAACCTGGTTTAGGTTTTTAGTCACTGATCTGTTATCATGTGAATACTTGGCAATGTAGTGTGGTTTCTCTTCCGAAGGATTTGCTGATCTCCTTTGTATGGGCCTGTGCAACTGCAAACATGACCAGAATAATTTAGCTATTTGTAAGGTGGTTTTGTTATCTGGATTACAGAAAATGATTTGTATACTATAAGGTGGTTTCATTATCTGGATTACTAGAAGATGATAATTAATACATTCTCATAACATATTCAGTTTTAGGCTTATTTATTTGTAGGTCAAAGATGTGTGCTGAAGATGGATCATCATTGTATATGGGTTGTCAACTGCGTTGGTGCACGAAACTACAAATTCTTTCTTCTTTTCTTGGTAATCATCTGAAGTTGTTTCATGCTGATACTTTGATAGTTACTGGTATTAATGACTTACTCATATGCGAATCTGTGTTATATCATCTCTCTTGCTGTAGACAAATCCTATGAGCTTTTGCTTACCTTCTCTTTTACAAAAGTGTGTGGCTCCATTTCATGTGATATAGGTCTAATTGAGCTCCTTTTTTTTAATGAATCATACTTTGGCTTAGAGAACTCCGCCCATGTAAGGGGTCACCCTTGCATTGCCAGTCCCAAGCTCGGATAAAGGAGGAGGGTTGTGTTAGGCTTCCGACAGTCAGTGTGAAACTTTGTCGGATTTTTATACCATAAATTACACAAATTATGAGAATTGCTTTGGGGCATCCCTACCTAGCGACGCGTTGTAGAGCCCGAATGCAGTGATAAGTAAGCAAGGGCCACTACATTTTCGCTCGAATGTAGTTAATCAATTGCAGAGAGGGCTCCCACATCATGGACGGGTCTCGGTAAAGAAGTTAGTCCCGCTACATTGTCGCCCGAATGTAGTGAATAATTTAGATAGAGGGTCTCCGCATTTTCAATATGGATACATGCGGGGGGTAAGAAAGCTAGTCTTAGATAATAAGATTTGTATTGGTTCTTGAAATATCGAAACATTATCCGGTAAGCTAATGGAGGTGGTAGATACTATGATTTGAAGAAAGATTCATATTTTATGTTCAAAAGAGACAAAGTGGGTCGAAGAAAAAGCAAAGGAGATAGAGGATACATGTTTTAAATTATGGTACTCAGGTAAGGAAAAAGCTCTAAACGGAGTTGGTATTATCATAAATAAAGATTTAAAGAATAGTGTAGTAGACCGAATCATGACGTTGAAATTAGTGTTAGGAACAGAGGTTTTGAATATAGTTTGTGCTTACGCACCCCAAGTAGGACTAGAAGATAGTATAAAGACTGCTTTTGGGAAAGAGTTAGATAATGTGATTCAAAGAATTCCACAAAGGGAGATGATTTGTTTAGGAGGAGACTTAAATGAACATGTCGGTAAAGTGGCATTAGGATATCAAGGTATTCATAGAAACTTTGGTTTTAGGGATATAAATGAGGAAGGTAGAGAGATTTTAAATTTTGCAATGGCATTTGATTTCTTTATAGTCAATACAATCTTAAAAAAAACGAGATGAACATTTAATTACTTATAAGAGTGGCTTATCACAAACACAAATTGATTACTTTATTTGTAGAAAAAAAGATAGAGCGTATTGTAAAGATTGCAAGGTAATTCCAGGATAAAGCTTAACCACCCAACATCGACTTTTAGTTATGGATTTACAAATAAAAAAATGGACAAAGAAGAAAAGAGTGCATTAAGTTATTCAGACTAAATGGTAGAACCTCAAAAGCGAGAAAGAAGATATATTTAAATAGAAAGTCCTTCAAGGAGATGTTTGGAATTATGTTGGTACACCTTATGATATGCCGAACAATATGGCTATACATATTAGGAAAGTGGTGAAAGATGTGTTAGGTGTATCTAAGGGAGGTATACCGGCACAAAAAGAAGCTTGGTGGTGGAGTGAAGTAGTGCAAAATAAAATCAAGGCAAAGAGGGCATGTTATAAATTACATTATGCTAAGAAAACTAATGAAACTTTAGAGGCTTATAAGAAAGGAAAGATGGAAGCGAAAAAGGCTGTCAGTGAAGTAAAAGCTAAAGTTTGGTTGGATTTATATAAAAAACTTAACTCAAAAGAGGATGAAAGAGATATTTTTAGGATAGCTAGGGCTAAAGATAAGAAAACTAAAGATCTTAATTATGTTAGATGCATCAAAGATGAGGATGAAAAAATTCTAGTGACAAATGATGATATAAGAAATAGATGAAAAAATTATTTTTATAAGCTTTTTAATGAAAATAAAGATGTTAGTATTAGCTTAGGAGAATTAGCTAACTCAGAAAAGTATATAAACCACAATTTCTATCGACATATTCAAAAGAATGAAGTCAAAGAGGCTCTTAAACATATGAAGGGTGGTAAATCAGTAGGACCAGACAATATTCCTATAGATGTTTGGAAAATCCTAGGAGAAATAGGAATCACTTGGCTCACAAGACTATTTAATAAAATATAGAGAAACCAAAAGATACCCGAGGAATGGAGAGTGAGTACACTTATACCTATATATAAGAACAAGGGAGACATTCATAATTGTGTGAATTATCAATGTATTTAGTTAATGAGCCATACTATGAAATTGTGAGAAAGAATTATCGAACGTAGGTTAAGACAAGTATCAAGTACAACAGAGAACCAATTTGGATTCACCTTTTGAGACGTCTTACATAACATTTTAGAGCAAAAAAGAAAGACCTTCACATTATATTTATTGATTTAGAAAAAGCTTATGATAGGGTACCGAGAGAGGTTCTTTGGAGAACCTTGGAAAAAAGAGGTATCCCATTGACATACATTAACCTTATAAGAGACATGTACGATGGTGCAAAAACATGTGTGAGGACTCATGAAAGAATGACAAACTTGTTTGAAGTTAATATTGGGTTACATCAAGGATCAACTTTAAGTCCTTACTTATTTATAATGGTGATTGATACAACAACAACAACAACAACTAAGCCTTTTCCCATACTAGACGGGGTCGGCTACATGGATTCTTTGTTTCTACATATCCCTATCGTGTGCCGTGTTAGCAGTTAACTCCCAATAAGCTAGATCATTCTTTATTGTTTCTTTCCAACACTTTTGTGGTCGTCCTCTACATCTTTTAATACTTTCCAAATTTAGTTTTTCTAACCTTCTTACAGGTTCTTCTTTTGATCTTCTTTCTATATGTCCAAACCATCTTAAACGATGTTCTCTCATTTTATCCTCTATTGGTGTCACTCCTAATTTGTTTCTAATAACCTCATTATGTATACGGTCTTTTCTTGTATGATCACTCATCCATCTCAACATCTTCATTTCTGTCACGGACATCTTTTGTACTTATTGATGATTAACTGCCCAACACTCATAACCATAAAACATGGCAGGTCTAATTGTTGCTCTATAATATTTACCTTTTAACTTTAATGATATCTTCTTATCACAAAGAATACTTGATGCTCCTCTCCATTTTAACCAACCAACATTAATTTTATACGTAACATCTCCATCAATTCTTCCGTCACTCTTAAAAATTGACCCTAGGTATTTAAAACTTTCCTTTTAGGGGATGCAATGTGTGCCAATTTTAATTTTTATGTCCTCTGAAGTAGCCAAATGATCAAACTTACATTCCATATATTCTGTCTTTATTCTACTAAGTCGGAGGCCTTTGCTTTCTAATGTTTCTCTCCATAGTTCCAATTTTCTATTAACTTTTTCCTTAGACTCCTCCACTAATACAATGTCATCTGCAAATAACATACACCAAGGTACTTCATCTTGAATATGTTTTGTTAACTCATCCATCACCATTAGAAATAAGTATGGACTTAAAGTTGATCCTTGATGTAACCCAATATTAACTTCAAAGAAGTCTGTCGTTCCTTCACGAGTCCTCACACATATTTTTGCACCATCATACATGTCTCTTATAAGGTTAATATATGTCAATGGGATACCTCTTTTTTCCAAAGTTCTCCAAAGAACCTCCCTTGGTACCCTATCATAAGCTTTTTCTAGATCAATAAATATCATGTGAAGGTCTTTCTTTTTTGCTCTAAAATGTTCCATAAGACGTCTCAAAAGGTGAATCGCTTCAATAGTAGATTTGCCTGGTATAAATCCAAATTGGTTCTCTGTTGTACTTGATACTTGTCTTAACCTACGTTCGATAATTCTTTCCCATAATTTCATAGTCTGACTCATTAACTTGATACCTCGATAATTCGCACAATTTTGAATGTCTCCCTTGTTCTTATATGTGGGTATAAGTGTACTTGCTCTCCATTCCTCGGGCATCTTTTGGTTTTTTCATATTTCATTAAATAGTCTTGTGAGCCAAGTGATTCCTATTTCTCCTAGTATTTTCCAAACTTCTATAGGAATATTATCTGGTCCTACCGATTTACCACTCTTCATATGTTTAAGAGCCAATTGTTCTTTTGAATAATGTTGATTGATGAGTTAACAAAATATATTCAAGATGAAGTACCTTTGTGTATGTTATTTGCAGATGACATTGTGTTAGTGGAGGAGTCTAAGGAAAAAGTTAATAGAAAATTGGAACTATGGAGAGAAACATTAGTAGGCAAAAGCCTCTGACTTAGTAGAATAAAGACAGAATATATGGAATGTAAGTTTGATCGTTTGGTTACTTCAGAGAACATAGAAATTAAAATTGGCACACATTGCATCCCCTAAAAGGAAAGTTTTAAATACCTAGGGTCAATTTTTAAGAGTGACGGAAGAATTGATGGAGATGTTACGTATAAAATTAATGTTGGTTGGTTAAAATGGAGAGGAGCATCAGGTATTATTTGTGATAAGAAGATATCATTAAAGTTAAAAGGTAAATATTATAGAGCAACAATTAGACCTGCCATGTTTTATGGTTATGAGTGTTGGGCAATTAATCATCAATAGGTACAAACACAATCTTCAAAAAACGAGATGAACATTTAATTACTTATAAGAGTGGCTTATCACAAACACAAATTGATTACTTTATTTGTAGAAAAAAAGATAGAGCATGTTGTAAAGATTGTAAGGTAATTCCAGGAGAAAGCTTAACTACCCAACATCGACTTTTAGTTATGGATTTACAAATAAAAAAATGGACAAAGAAGAAAAGAGTGCATCGAGCTATTCGGACTAAATGGTGGAACCTCAAAAGTGAGAAAGAAGATATATTTAAACAAAAAGTCCTTCAAGGAGATGTTTGGAATTATGTTGGCACACCCTCTGATATGTGGAACAATATGGCTATACATATTAGGAAAGTGGCGAAGATGTGTTAGGGGTATCTAAGGGAGGTGTACCGGCACAAAAAGAAGCTTGGTGGTGGAGTGAAGTAGTACAAAACAAAATCAAGGCAAAGAGGGCATGTTACAAATTACATTATGCTAAGAAAACTAGTGAAACTTTAGAAGCTTATAAGAAAGCAAAGAAGGAAGCAAAAAAGGCCGTTAGTGAAGCAAAAGCTAAGATTTGGGAGGACTTATATAAAAAACTCAACTCAAAAGAGGGTGAAAGAGATATTTTTAGGATAGCTAGGGCTAGAGATAAGAAAACTAAAGATCTTAATTATGTTAGATGCATAAAAGACGAGGATGAAAAAATTCTAGTGGCAAATGATGATATAAGAAATAGATGGAAAAACTATTTTTATAATCTTTTTAATGAAAATAAAGATGTTAGTATTAGTTTAGGAGATTTAGCCAAGTCAGAAAGTATATAAACCACAATTTCTACCGACGTATTCAAAAGAATGAAGTCAAAGAGGCTCTTAAACATATGAAGAGTGGTAAATCGGTAGGACCAGATAATATTCCTATAGAAGTTTGGAAAATACTAGGAGAAATAGGAATCACTTGGCTCACAAGACTATTTAATGAAATATGGAAAAACCAAAAGATGCCCGAGGAATGGAGAGCAAGTACACTTATACCCGTATATAAGAACAAGGGAGACATTCAAAATTGTGCGAATTATCGAGGTATCAAGTTAATGAGTCATACTATGAAATTATGGGAAAGAATTATTGAACGTAGGTTAAGACAAGTATCAAGTACAACAGAGAACCAATTTGGATTTATGCCAGGTAGATCTACTATTGAAGCGATTCACCTTTTGAGACGTCTTATGGAACATTTTAGAGCAAAAAAGAAAGACCTTCACATGATATTTATTGATTTAGAAAAAGCTTATGATAGGGTACCGAGGGAGGTTCTTTGGAGAACTTTGGAAAAAAGAGGTATCCCATTGACATATATTAACCTTATAAGAGACATGTATGATGGTGCAAAAACATGTGTGAGGACTCATGAAGGAATGACAGACTTCTTTGAAGTTAATATTGGGTTACATCAAGGATCGACTTTAAGTCCATACTTATTTATAATGGTGATGGATGAGTTAACAAAACATATTCAAGATGAAGTACCTTGGTGTATGTTATTTGCAGATGACATTGTATTAGTGGAGGAGTCTAAGGAAAAAGTTAATAGAAAATTGGAACTATGGAGAGAAACATTAGAAAACAAAGGCCTTCGACTTAGTAGAATAAAGACAGAATATATGGAATGTAAGTTTGATCATTTGGCTATTTCAGAGGACATAGAAATTAAAATTGGCACACATTGCATTCCCCAAAAGGAAAGTTTTAAATACTTAGGGTCAATTTTTCAAAGTGATGGAAGAATTGATGGAGATGTTACACATAGAATTAATGCTGGTTGGTTAAAATGGAGAGGAGCATCAGGTATTCTTTGTGATAAGAAGATACCATTAAAATTAAAAGGTAAATATTATAGAGCAGCAGTTAGGCCTGCCATGTTTTATGGTTCTGAGTGTTGGGCAGTTAATCATCAACATGTACAAAAGATGTCTGTGACAGAAATGAAGATGTTGAGATGGATGAGTGGTCATACAAGAAAAGACCGTATACATAATGAGGTTATTAGAAACAAATTAGGAGTGGCACCAATAGAGGATAAAATGAGAGAACATCGTTTAAGATGGTTTGGACATATAGAAAGAAGATCAAAAGAAGAACCAGTAAGAAGGTTAGAAAACCTAAATTTGGAAAGTATTAAAAGAGGTAGAGGACGACCACAAAAGTGTTGGAAAGAAACAATAAAGAATGATCTAGCTTATTGGGAGTTAACTGCTAACATGGCACACGATAGAGATATGTGGAAACAAAGAATCCATGTAGCCGACCCCGTCTAGTATGGGAAAAGGCTTAGTTGTTGTAGGTACAAATGAAGATGTTGAGATGAATGAGTGTTCATACAAGAAAAGACCATATACATAATGAGGTTATTAGAAACAAATTAGGAGTGGCACTAATAGAGGATAAAATGAGAGAATATCGTTTAAGATGGTTTGGACATATAGAAAGAAGATCAAAAGAAGAACCTGTAAGAATGTATGAGTTACTAGATTTTGAAAGTATTAAAAGAGGTAGAAGAGGACCACAAAAGTGTTGGAAAGAAACAATAAAGAATGATCTAGTTTATTGTGAGTTAACTGCTAACATGACACATGATAGGGCTATGTGGAAACAAAGAATCCATGTAGCTGACCCCGTCTAGTATGGGAAAAGGCTTAGTTGTTGTTGTTGTATACTCTGGCTTAGAGGCCTGTTGATGTTGCACCAGCTGCTGTAATCACTCACTCAGTTGATTAAGTCTGGTGCTATTTTTCCATTGCTGGCGAATTCTGTTTTTAGTAAATCGTTTCCTCTGCAATTGGGACAAGACAAGACGTTCTTTCATCTTCATTTGCTTGAATAGTTTTATGCAGATGCATCAGTTAAAGTTACTGCTGATTCAGATATACTAAAAATGATACATCATCAATATCCTTATAGTACCTGATGCGTTCTCTTCTTAGCTGTACACGTTTCTGGAGACGACATTGGACGCACTGGTACTTCTGCCCCAGTTCATAATGTTCTTTGGGGAGGTTAAAAACCATTCCAGTTCTCCTGGCAACCTGGCTGTCATCTTCCTTACTTTTGGTGAACTTCTTAACCTAGATTCCTTAAATTTGAAGGTGATTGTGATTGTGAAAGCTTTAAACGCTTATTCTCTATCCTTGTGCAGTATTCAATTTAGCATTTGCGCTCAGCCTTCTGGGTTTTGTTATATTGCATTCATCTCTTTTATTAAGCAACACAACAACAATCGAGGTAAATCTTGTATTTAAATTTCTGCTCATCTCATTGGAATTTTTCGGACATACTAAAAAGCATACTTTCTTCAGGTTTATGAGAAGAAGAAAGCAATTAGGTGGAAATATGACCTAGGCAAGAGAAAGAATATTGAACAGGTAATATTTGGTTTCTACGTCCTTTCATTTATGTTGAATGACTACCATAAGTTGTTACTTGCTATATAGCATCAACATGGGCTCCGTGCTGTTCGTTTTGTGGGGTTTAAGATGCCCAAGATGAAGGATGATATTTGTTCGACGTCTTGGGCACGAGTGTACTGCCTCGATGCCCAAACAGCAACTAGACTTTTCCAGTGGTTAGAGAAGAGAGGTCTTTTGAACTCACGAGAGAAAATCAGTGGAGAAAAGTTCAGACGATGATTTTACTCCCGGCTAACCTGCGCGAGTAGTGTCCATCATTCTAGAAACAGCTTAGGTGGACGACAACCTCATGGTGTAATTTCATGTTTAGAACGATCTACAGAGTATGACGGGCCAATGTTACTTGGCCATAGAATTCTCTTGCCAACTAAATGCAGACATTTTTCCTGATTGGATTTCAGGCAACGATCATGCATCAAAGCTTGTCTCTTGTCTCTGTCTGCTGTTACATTGGTCTCATTTGTAGTTTTTGTGGTGATTTAAACTAATACAGGTATTTGGCATTAAAAAGGCATATTGGCTTCTGCCACTCTACTCAGAGGAAGATTTGGAAAAGATACCTGCACTTCATGGTCTAGAATTTCAAATTCGTTCAGATGCAGAAGTTTGAGCTATCGAGCTGTGAACCGGTTCTCTTTTGTCTTGTATTCTAATTTGTTTTCATAGATCTCAAAAACGGTTAGCCTGATAAATGTAAATTAGTGATTTTCAATCTTCTTTCTCAACAAAAGATGTTAGTCAACATGCACTCCGAGCATTAGCTCACCTGACAGGGCATTTGACTGACAAGACAGGTCGTGAGTTCGATTCCTGGGGCACGCATACCTGGCTGTTAATGCACATTTGGGTTAATGTATTTAGTTTGTTAGCTGCGCACTAATTATGACACATGGATTTACTGGGCTGTTTGGGTCAGCTTCCGGGGTTTATAGTCTTGCACCATGCAGCACCTATGTTCCTGTTTCATGGTTCCATTTGCATTGCACCGGGAATGCCAGTGGATTGGATGTATCTGAATCCATCCTAGGTTGTAGCTTTACTAAGATATACCCAATGAATTCTGGACTGATTGATTTGATTTACCTCATTTGAATCTGATTCTAAACCTTGACCGATACCTAATTATGCTGATAGCCAGTTAGTTAGATTCAGTTATGCCACATATGACCTGATTCCAAAACGTTTATGCAGTGCACTGGATTGGATCCTTTCGAACCTATCACCGGAATTTGTTAAACTATGACCAACTTCTCTTGAAGATGAGGATTGTGGACCTCTGAGTTTGGTTGACAAGAAAGCCTTTTTCTTGTAAAACAAGTCTTTTTCATGAGTGACATGGAAATTAAGACTGCACATATTGTATTTCTTAAAAGAAAAGTTTAAATACTTAGTTTTTTTTTAAAGCGAAGAAAAAAAGATCAAGATATCCTACAGAGAATTAAGGTTGATTAAAGTGAAGATATCATTAAAGTTGAAAGATAATTATTATAGAGCAACAATTAGACTTATTATGTCATATAATCTTGAGTGTTGGTCAATTAATCATAAATATGTGAACGATGTTGAGATGTTGGTCAATTAATCATAAGTATGATAGAAATGAAGATGCTGAGATGAATGATCATTTGGTATTCATAATGAAGTTATCAAAAACAAATTGAGTGATATCAAAAGATGATAGAGAGAAAATAGTTAAGATGGTTTGAACACTCTAGTCCCAACCTAAAGTTGTATCGATAACGATTGTTTGAGTTAGATTGTTTTGAATATGCTTTAATGCAGCTTAAATCAAGAGATTTACAGTGACGGGCCACATTAATTAATTCATTTCAGCCATGTTAGATTGTGACACATTGTTCATGGCATTCATTCTCATATTCATGGCAGCGAGGCTCACTCACAATCGTATTGCACAACCCTGATCTCAGACCCTTCGACCGGCGATGTTGCAAACGTTCAATCAAACTCGTAGCCCGGAGATTGATGCAACTTGATTAATTTGATATAGAAAGTAACCTAGGGATGGATTTCGACTATTTGAAGATCTTCACTGATCCAAGCATGTAATCCATCCATACAGTTGGATCTAATTGAAAGGGATCTGGAGTTGGTGAATATTCACAGCCATGTACAGAAGAATGGGATGCAATGAACCCAAGCAGCCATCGCTGAACTAAAACTAGTTGTGCACGCCTCACCTCCGCTAGCACCAGATAACATGCCTACCGACCCTCTGCTACCACCATAAATGCTGTGTGTGTGTACATTCACCATCTTCATCTCATCTCTTGATCTGTTCATGGATCAAGACGAGTCCAGGTAATTCAAGACAGACATCACACAGACAAAAGCCTGATAAAGGAAGCTTGAGAAAGAGAGAGAGAGAGATTTGTATTTGACATCAAGTTAACGGGTTCCACTGTCCAAGACAACCAGTATGAGTTTTGGTCCTCGTGTAACTCTCCATCAGGAACATGTTAAAGGTGGTCCATGAACCATGTAAATATAACGGTATAACCCTTTTATAGAAAAGAGCCATTCTAGCACTTTGAGTTGTGTTTGATTCATGGTATCAGACCCAGATCGACATGAGTTGTAACCATGGTTTCAAGGATCATGATTCTTTGTTTGATTCACAAGTGGAACTGAGGCTTGAGTTTTCGTGCGAGGCTGGGTCACAACACCCAAGATAAGGAGGCACTTGAGTTTTTATGTGAAGCACATAAGTTTCATCCCTGTTGCTCACTTTTTTCTTGGTGCCGACGTTTTCAATTCAAAATGGGTTTATGAAACCATAGTTTCACATGTTCCAAGTTTGATCACAACAAAATTTAGAACTCTTGAACATCAAAAATCGAGATTCTTTCTACGATTTATGTTATTTGCTTTCAAGTAGTATGTTATTTTCCTCCCGTTTGACTGCTATCTATTCCTGCCTTTGGTTGCCTTGTGCTCTCCAGGTTTTATCGCCTTGCAATCCGTCATAAACCTGTGCGAATGACCCTCAACAACCGTTTCATCGTAATCTTTGAAGTACGGCAAGGCTTATCAGGTACCAAGCTCGGATGCCAGTAACATTTTGCTTTTAATTAGAGGAAAGATGTGGCACTTGTTTTACCAATCTCTGTCCTTTGTCAGCAACTTAATTTGGCCTGTCCGGTGGTAATCAAAACAAGCATGTACTGCCGTTTGAGACAAAACCTGAAACAACTCCCCAACACCCCCACAAATGTTTATAAACACAAAATAGTGAAAACAGAATTTTTTCTCTTTCGATAGTTTTTTATCGTGAGAGCATGTCATTTAAAAGAATTCTAGCACTCGGTATATATAGAGAGAGAAAGAAAGAGTACAGAGATGAGTCTAATATGTTTGCCTATGCTTGTAGCGAAGAGGTATATGGTTAAGTTTAAAAGAAAAGTATGCATGGAAATGTACTTTTTTCTGTTTTTTTCCTAGTTAATACAATCATTTCTGGTAGACGGTTGGAATTTTTAACTATTAAATATGACATGTCAAGCATAATATATGTGTGTGTGTGTGTGTGTGTGCGTGTGTGTGAGAGAGAGAGAGATTAGCTTCTTTTGTATTTTTTATAGGCAAGCTGGGCTTCTGCAACCCTACCAGATCTGCAGGCCATGGGTATCGATCTCCAAACTTTCGACATGAAGTATCTTTTGAGTTTATATGTGCCCTTGTGTCTTAGTTTTTTTATTTTTTACAAGCTGGGGTTAGGCAAAAGCCAACTAGATCTGCACACCCTGGGCATCGATCTCCAAGCCTTCAACTTGAAGCATCTTTTGAGTCGATATCACCCCCCCACCTTCCCCCTTAGCCAGGAGGGTGATAACTCCTTGTTTTAGATGTCAGTTTGTTGCCAGATAGAATTCACTGTAAAATTTAAGATATCACAAGTTTGGTAGACATCAGGAGTTCGTTTTATCTGATCACCATATTGATTCTTGCATGCCTCGTCCACAAATGCAAGATGAAGGCTTGATAACGAAACCAGTGTAGCTACTTTCTTCTGATTCAGTTGCTGGTATCCAATCTTTATGTTTTGTGGAGATGAGAGCGTCTTATACTCGCCGGGATCAAGCTTTCTGCGGTAAACCCCTCTGGCCGGAGGTCACGTCTCTCCATTCCCACGGCGTGCACTTCCGGTAGAGGAATTCAAAAACAATTTTACCACGTCTTATCTCAGACGGGAAACAAATTCTCATGTACTTCTTATTCCTTATAAACATTAGGATGGTGCAATCTGTTGTATCTATAAATATCCGAATGATTCAAATATCTGTTGAAAATTCTAACCCTACCTTCAAAGCACATTAAAGAATAGTTCTTTAATGAATTCGAGATATTTCATTATATCTAACAGTCTTGTTCCAATTAGATCTCCTTGTAGTAGCCCTGATTCGTGAAGAATTCCTTTGAGGCACTTTATACAAATAATGAATGCAGATATAATGGATAGCAAATGCAGAAGTCCATCAATCTTTAAGTCATAATCTCACTACTGAATTTCAGTCTTACATATCTCAATTATTTTGGCAAATCTGATCCGTAAGAAAATGCTTTTGTTTGGGAGAAGCAATAGTGCTTTAATGGACTTCTTCGTCAACTAAACATAGTGATCCGAGGGTCTGATATTGCCAAAATATTTGAGTTTTCTTTCTTGGGTATAATGGGGAGGCCGAAGCCATATGCACACCCCCTGGGTATCGAGCTCATGATCTTCGACTCGTGAATCAACCATCTTGCCAGGCGAGCTGTTGCTCCTTATGCCAGTTTGTCGAAGATCTTCGTCGGGATCTAGGGAACATTTTCCCTTAACTTGGTCTTCATGCTATTGGAAAAGCTTTTCCATCCTCACTTAAGACTACCAATTTTAGAATCGACTTGCACCCAACTCACACCAACTATGTAATTAGTCTTCAACTCATGCTTTTGTAATTCTTTGCGTAATTGGTGTCGGATATAAGATCCAATTAATTCAAACCAAGTACCAAAACGGGTACCACATTAATTAGATCCGGTACCAACTTGGTGGTTGACATGGAACCATCATGTTCCGGTTTGATCCATTTGAGAGATTGTCAAAACGTGGCCTGTTTTACTCGTACAAAGCAATCATTTTTTGGCTTTCCAAATAATATATATGTGAGATTGATGAGACCTTATATCTAACATGATCCTCTAAAGTGAAGAAAGAAAAAGTTATTTGCATGAACACCTTTCTTATACACTGATTTGGTACGTCATTAAAACCAAACGTTGAATTTATAAGCTTATGATGACAAATCTTTCCGTCCACATCATTTGTCGATGTGTAACTTTTGGGTACAACGGGGAAGTCAAAGCTAGATCCCGTGCCCAGGTTTTGAACTCATGACCTTCAACTTGTGGGTCAACCCCTTAGCCAAGTGAGCTATTGTTCTCTGTGCATGATTTACAACTTAGATTATTAACATTCTATTATTTGTTTAAATGCATCATTAAATCCTAAGATTGACCATCTTGGATAAGCAAGTTAACGTGGTAGATCAATAATGAATCACAGCAAATAACAGGTAAGCTTCGTAATGCGAAGAGAAGTCATCATCTTTGACTTTGTCTGCTGGTTCCTCGTGAATTTACGCTAGAGCTTTAATGCAGGAGATTGGGAAATTGTTAAGAGACGTGTTTGTTTCGAGTTTGGTTTTAAAAAAAATTATTTGGTTATTCTAATGGAGCAGCCTTTGCAGTTGAGCAACATAAGCCACCATGATTGACTTGCGTTGCATTGATGGAGCCAACAAACGGACTCGCAACCAACACAGCAAATAGATGTGACATACATCGCATGCATTATTTAAGAAAGCGAGTATTGAAAAATGGGTGTATTTTTTATGCAAAATTTTAATTATTTTTTTATTTCACCCGAAGAAAAGGTTTAGAAATTACTTGGTCAAGAGTCAGAGGAACGCCTCTTAAGTATTAAACTTAATTATTAAGAGAAAACAGTGAGACATACTCTACTCTTGCTTGTTTAGAATTAAATATTATGTTTTTCTAATGGTTGTTTAGAGTTAAATGTTAGCATAACAAAACATTGAATTAACCCATGACTAAGAATCCATGTAACTTACCCTAGTTAGCTTGGCAAAAGGTTTGGTTTTGGTTTCGCTCGTAGAAAATTGCGATTATGTCACACGGACTCGTAATGTTCGATCGAGTACATGAATCACTATTCACAAACTTTCTTTTTCTAATTGACATAAGGACATGCATTTTTCACTATCATAGTCATTGAGATTGTGCTTTTATATTTTCATACAAATGGATGCTATAGCACCAAGAGCGCTAACTCAATGACAGGACGCTCTAGCACCATTGCTGCTGGCAGAGAGTTCGACTCCCAGAGGATACATGTCTACTCCCATCAAAAAGGGCACCCAGATTGACCCCAACTCCATTTCCCTAAGAGGCATTATGCCAAAACAGCATGTTTTATTTTTGTGCCTGGCTTGATGCCTGTTTATCTTTCCTCTTTCATGGCTTTCTTTGGCTCATTAAGAACTTTTCTCCAAATAGGATTCGTTAAGTTAACCAGAAAGTTATCTTGTTAAGCATGACAAGATCATCTACATAACTTCTTCAAAAGGCGCCATAATCATACTACATACATATATATATAATTGTTTATATCATAAAGTTGGAGATGGTGATATAAGGCTTACAATTGAGTGTTCAACCTACGTAGGTGATCAGCCAACTAACTGAGCTTGTATAGACCAACTTCCTGCTAAAGGAGACTGGACCAGTTCCACTCCGTTCACCAGCATTATTTGTTTAGTGTACACAGATTAAGACCCTAAAACCAGATATAAGACCAAGTAATCAGAATTTGATTCTACACCGAAATGATTAATTAAGCAATTAATCTGCCGAAAACAACTGAAGCTTTCTACATGTAACATTAGATCATTGCCTTAATCTTTCTATATGTAATATAAGAAAAGAATCGGTTCAATCATGACAGGAATAGCAGTGGCTGTTGGGAATATTTAGTGAGTGTGTCCCCACCATCTTAGCACTTATTGACACAGATCAGCGCCATGGACGTTGACGATGTCGTGAACAGAGAATGGAAAGAAGAAGGAATTCGCGGTGGCGGCGAGAAGTTCCTTTCTGTGTTAGCACTATAGCTGGGCCTAGAAGTATGCTTCTGATGACTGAGTCATGACCGTTTGTTAAGGATTCAATTGTCTAATTAGTTCGAGTGTGTCCCACCATCTTAGCACTTATTGACACAGATCAACGCCATGGACGTTGACGATGTCGTGAACAGAGAATGGAAAGAAGAAGGAATTCGCGGTGGCGGCGAGGAGTTCCTTTCTGTGTTAGCACTATAGCTGGGCCTAGAAGTATGCTTCTGATGACTGAGTCATGACAGTTTGTTATGGATTCAATTGTCTAATTAGTTCAACTGTTATTAGCAGTAATGTGCCTCAATGATCATTATCTGGTAATTATTTTAAATGCTTTTCAATTCAAATGTGGCTGTCATTTTTTGTCACCCAAGTTACAAAGGTATTGCATCAACATCTTAACACAAAACTTAAGTGTACTCCATATCCAAATTGAGTCAAAAACTTTGACCGGAATTGGACAAAGAGGCTTTATACAAAAGCCACAATACCTCATTTCTCTAATGTTACTATTCTATCTTCGACGAAACTCTAAGCATCAATATTATTCATGAATCAAATATGAAATCATATCATTTGTGGTATACAACCAGTATGCCCATCGGAACCGGACATGTCTAATAGAGACATAATCAAATGAAGTTTGATGATTAATGTGTTTATGATTGCGTGAACTTTGACAGGAATTCATTTGTTCTCCCACATCTCGATGAAGGAAACTGTTGTACAAAATGGTTCAAAACGAGCGGCTGATCCGAACCTCTAAGATCAGCAATTAGGGCCGGTTCAACGGCTACAAGTGGAGCAGTTTATCTTATTGAAATAACAAATGGTCACGATGGTGTATCACCGGGCTTGGTAGTTTCTCGTATGACAGACCTATGGGTCTTCCGTTTTACCACGAAAATTTCAAAGAGTTGCTACATCCGAACAGCATGAGTGGCCTCATCCTTTCCAGCCCTACACACACAAACAAGGAACATGTGAGTCGGACCACAGGGACGTCCCACTTCTCTGACAAAGGGTCAGGATTCGACACAACATGGAAACGGAACACGACCTGATCCAATTTAACCTCACTTGATCCATCAACAGAATCTGGACCGTAGATCATACCAGGTGATGTAGATGAACGGCAAGATGACTGCCAGTTATTTGCCAGATTGGCCCCGGTGGGTTATGACCCTTCCCACGAGGCCATACTGGTTTAGTGGACCCAGCATTTTCCTCGTTCCTTCTCTCCGTATTGATTTCTTTTGCTTCTAGTGGTTGAGATCTCTGAACTACTCCCATTTAATGGCACCCTATTGACACACAGATTTCTTGCAGCTGCTTCCACCGCTTGAGTCATCTCTCTCTCTCAAAATACGATGTGGTGAAATTTTTTTGGCGTGTTGGTCTTCCGTTTCTCATTTCGTTATCAATCTCTGTTGTCCTCTCTATATATACGCCCTTACAATCTTCATGTAACAACACATACCCACCAAGTCTAAACCTTCACCCCTCTCTCCTGTTCGTCTTGGTTGTCAGTCTCCGAAAATGGGGAGTATCGAGATGGGAAGTGAGAGGTTGACGGCGGAGATGGCGTTCGACATGCAGTCGACGTCGACGGGCAGAGCGATCGTCGTTAGAATCCGCCGTGGCCTACCGGACTTTCTTCAGTCTGTGAAGCTCAAGTATGTGAAGCTCGGGTACCGGCAGATGATCAGTCATGCCATGTATCTCGGTGCGCTTCCTTTCTTCCTGGCCGTGGTGGTGCCCGCTATGCGCTCCGGTGCGATGCAGCGTTTGGTACTTAGTGTTTGGGACAAGTTGTGCGTGGACTTGGTGTCTACCGCTGCATACGCGATCACGTTGGCTGTCGCGGCCGCCGTTTATCTGTCGAAGCCTCCCCGAAGTGTGTTTCTGGTGGATTTCGCTTGCTATAAGCCGGAGGACGAACACATGATCTCGACGGACGGGTTCCTTGGGACGACGGAACACACCGGATCCTTTAACGAAGAAACCTTACAATTCCAACGCCGGATCGCGAAGCGGTCCGGCCTCGGCGACGAGACTTATCTTCCCACAGGCATTCTTTCCCGGCCACCTAATCTCTCTATGAAGGAGGCGCGGCTGGAGGCGGAGGCGGTGATGTTCGGCGCCCTCGACGCTCTGTTTGCGAAAACCGGAATCCGTCCTACGGACGTCGGAATCCTTGTGGTGAACTGCAGCCTCTTCAACCCCACACCATCCCTCTCGTCCATGATTGTTAACCATTACAAGATGAAGGGAGACATAAAGAGCCTCAACCTCGGCGGCATGGGTTGCAGCGCTGGCGTCATCGCCATCGACCTCGCCAAGGACCTTCTTCGAGCCAACCCCAACTCGTACGCCATTGTTGTGAGCATGGAGAATATTACTCTAAACTGGTATTTCGGCAATGACCGCTCCATGCTCATTTGCAACTGCATATTTCGAATGGGCGGAGCTGCCATTCTGCTGTCTAACAAACGGTTGGACAAACGGAGGTCGAAATATGAATTGGTTCATACAGTCAGGACACACAAGGGTGCTGATGACAACAGCTACAATTGTGTCTACCAGCGCGAGGATGACCAGGGCACGGTGGGAGTCTCACTTGCAAGAGAGCTCATGGCCGTTGCCGGAGACGCGCTGAAGACGAACATAACCACATTGGGGCCGATGGTGCTGCCCTTCTCAGAGCAATTGCTCTTCTTAGTAACGTTGGTGGCGAGGAAGGTGTTCAACAAGAAAATGAAACCATGCACATGGAGCCGTCGCGAATGACGCTGCATCGCTTTGGGAACACGTCCAGTAGTTCTCTGTGGTATGAGCTGGCGTATACGGAGGCCAAGGGTCGGGTCGCCAAGGGGGACCGAGTCTGGCAGATCGCGTTCGGGTCGGGTTTCAAGTGTAACAGCGCCGTGATCATTATTGGTTATATTAAATAAATGGGTCATTAACTGAAGTCAATGTTATTAAACTCAAGTCAAATTTTAGGTTAACATGATTTCATATATATATATATATATATATATATATATATATATATATATATATATATATATATATATATATCAAGCGAGCTAATATGAGTTAAGCCAGGCCGAACATGCAGCGTTCATGTTCAGCCTGTATAAATTAACAAGCCATCTCGTGTACAATGCTCTTAGAAAAACAAACATACATGAAGGAAACCAAGCCACGATTTATAACCAACACAGTATATATCTTTCTACTTTTTATCTTTCCTTTTCCTCAATGCTGTTATCGTTTGATCATGGGGGAGTAATGAGCGTCATTCAGAGCATGGTACCATCTTTTATGCGTAGGAGGAGAGAAAGAAAGAGTAAACTTGGGGATCCGTGAACTCCGGGACAGTAAAAGCAAAGCCAATTCGAGCATGAAGTGCTTACTTGATTAGAACAAGCCAGTGGAAGAGTTTGAATTTGGTTTTGATATCTTTCGATGTATTTATTGCGAGACACCAATCCAATAATGAGAGAGTTTCAATCCAATTTTCAAATCTTTTGATGGCACCGACAGGACCCATCACATGGCTTCCTGTAAATAACTGTGGGATTTATCTGTTATACGGTATTTATTGATATTGATTTACTTAGAAAGTTGGGAGACATGGACGACTCCTTCCACCTTTCTCGCTGTTTCAGGCTTTCATTCCATAAAAAGAATCTGAACGACGTACAGTTCACTGCTTCAGTATGTAATTATTGTGTTTAAGAACAAATGAAACCGTCTCCCTCTGACATATTATGATGAACAGCCTCCATAAGGACAAGTTGATTGGGATGTTTCATAGCGTGTCAGATTGACAAGGTAAACCAAAAAAGTAGGAGAATCCAGTAGAATAGCAGTAAAAAAAGATGGTGGTATTTCTGTAATTGGTTGCAGAGTATTAGATTTGCAGCTTAATCCCACACTGAAGATCGTTTAGTTGTTATTGGTGATCAGTGTCTTGCATTATTTATTATCATATAATCAAGATCAATTAACCTTCACTGGAAAATTCTTTCGAGACAAATTCCTGGACAAGGATTAGTGCATTAACCATTCATTATTCCACTTCGATCACGAAAAGAAAGTATAGCATGAGTTTTGGAGTACGCTACTAACATTCCTTGCATTGGCGGACCTACATTGAAGCAAGGTGGAGATGCGTCTTACCTAAAATTTGAAAAACAAATAAAAATTTATAGGACTTGATTAAATTCTTAGATATCATACATACTTCGCTCCACCTTAAATGTCTGAATAGGCTGTTGGCTCCACCCCCTCCAAAAAAATCTAGATCGGCTCGTCTGCGTTTAAAGTTTAGTTATCTCTTGGCACTATCGAAAAACTTATTTAAATAAAGCAACTTGAGTTGGTTGCAATATGTTAATATATTTCGTGTGGACTTTGAAGACAATATAAAAGCTTAAGAGCTTATGTGGTGGGGGAGAATAAAAGAAATAATTTGTTGATAGTTCAACAAGAACAGAACTCGGACAATGGCATGTGGAAGGGGAAAATTTAAAGTTTAGAATCATTTTAGTGGGTTCTTAACCAAAATAATCAGAAAAGATAACAGTGCACTAATATAGTTTGTACTGATAAGAATAATAATCTGATACCAAAGGAGGAGAATTATCTTCCTAGTGAGGATAACCTGTTCATGATTGAGAACAGTAAAACAGATATTAGAGCTGCATCTAATTCTTGGGACTATAAATCCTGTGGTTCATGATTTAATCACTTTGCATTGTATAAATGCAAAGTACAAATATATAACAGTATATCTGATTCAAATTTTCAGTCAGATTTCAAAAATTGAATTGTGCAAATGTTTGTGAAAGATTATGTACCAAACAACATTATACAACTAAGACTATATATATAACTTTGGTTATATGCGTTACACGACAACCACTTCCCTTTTGATTGAAAGTTATACCATATCTCTCACAAAAACTATATAAGTTTCTAAAGTCTACAATGTTCATATCTAGCTCTTAGACATCTTGACATGAGCCCAGTTGTCTTAAACAATTACATATATTGGAGCAAGAGAAGTGCAGCGTGATTATGATGTTATAAATTAGATATATTCATGAAGCAACTAACACATGTTTCCAATAAATTCTAAAAAAAATTGGGCAAGAGTTGGAGTGCTTTATTAGATATTTCCATATTATCAACATTTATCACCAAAATAAATTTAAAATACGAAGAAAAACGATGCTGCATGTAACACGCGATTCCCTAGTCAACATAAAATTATGTTTGCAGTCAAATCAAACCAAAACTAAAACCAAGTCTTATGCCACACTAAGTAGATAGACTACATGGGCAACCTTTTGATGGCAATTACGTTTTATCTTGTGTATAAATGACATTTAAGAGGCAGGGGGCTTAACTCACAAGATGAAGGTCGTGAGTTTGATACTCGGCAACCCCTTTCTGTCGCCCAAATTGTTGTACACTGGATTACTAGATCAACTTTTTTGTTTTCTCTCATGAGGCCCTCCTAAAATTATAAAAAGGAAGGAGAATTGATACGTACACACTCTCTTTACTGTTGACATTTTTTTAACATGAATCCAATTTTGCTCTTTTTAACATTTAAAAATTACTTCAAAGCTTTTCACTATATAAATTTTTCTTTCTGGTTTTTTATCTAATCGTCAGCCGTTTCATACCATGGAACTCAAATCTTGATACTCAACCATCAACTGTCCTATAGTGCTTTGAATCATACTTGGAAAATAAAGAAAAAGAATGAAGAGAACCAATTTTAAGGGGGGTTTTGTGATTTGATGGTATTTCATTGACTTGATGTACTTTTTTATGTTTATTTGATTTATTGATCTTAATTTTGGCAAGAATCAAAAAAAAAAATGACATCAAGTTCTTGACTCGAAATGCTACTCTCCGATGAAAGAGACGTGTCCCAGTCGCGTCTCTCTATTGATAAAGGACACGATTACGCCGTAAGCCTCCTGCTTGAGAGACATGTATGTTTCTTAATTTTTTTCTTCTTAAATCTTATCATTGTTTTTGTTCTTCTTCTTCTTGAGTGAGAATCATAAGAGTAATGCAAAGAAGGCATTAACACTAAAAATAAATGAAATGTTTGTCATCCTAGTAAAGAGATCCAATGAAAGATTCTTGATGAAATTGGGTGGGAGAGAAGAGACAAAGTGACGAGGGATAATTTTAATATTTTTGAAAGAAAGGTTATAAATTGTCACTCCTGCACGAGTCGCAACCACAACTTGACCCGAACCGACGTCATGTGCCCGCTTTTCACACGAGCGTGATTGTGAGCAACAATTCAAGACAAGTATAACCAAATTCTAACTTGAATAAAATAACAACTTAAATATATCAATACCTATAAGCCTAAATAAAAACAAAATGGTGTGGGGCCTAACGTATGTAACCCAAAATAACAAAATAATTATCTAGATAATTTATTACTCATCGATTTTGTCCAATCTCAAAATGTATAGCTCGATCAACTGCTACTTTGCTCCATACGCCTAAGACATTCTAGCTTCAAGATGAACTATAAAATGGTAGAATGAGCTCCAACCCATAACTTGGTAGGAAGGTTAAACCTCTTTAAACAAAATTCATATTTAAAGCATGCATGTTTTCACAATCATTTAATAATAAATCACATCTTTATTTCTAACCTATGATATCAAATTAATACTCACACACATCAATCAGTTAAAATAGTTATACCCCATATTGTGTCTAAACCAAGTAGTAGGAACCATCCAACCCTCCCTTCACACGACCTTGGTCACCCCATCCATGATGGTCAAACTATGCCGATTCTCATTTAATTGCCCCAAGCTAGAATGCATGAGGGACCTACAAGTCTCTACAAACCCTACACAAACCATACAAATACGACACATAGATTCACATATCTTATGTTTCAAAACTAATCTCAATTTATTACATTTACAAACTCATATCCAGATCCACGTATATCCAAATCCGTATTTATACAATATTCAAATACGATTTTCACACCAACACATGTATATCAAAATATGCTCTTTATCAAGCAAGCCATAAACAAGTTTGTTTTAAAAGCATTTTAAATAACCCATAATTTCAAACATCACTTAACAATTATCAATAAAAGTATTTAATAATTATGCATATTTAAATCCATTCAAAACATGAAAAATAACTTCTAACACAATTCTATAAAAGAATGTACCTATAGTTGAAGGAGTAACAAGATCCAAACCCCAAATCACTGGGTAACCCTTATTACTACCAAATTTTCTCATTTTAAAGCCTAAATAATTCAAATTAATAATATTATTAAAATTTATTTAACTACGAGTCTAACACAACAAATTGGATCCAAATCAGATTCCGAACGACTATAAAATAATCCAAAACTCAACTTGGATCCAAACAAGTTGTCATAGATCTGAACTGCCACTTGGATCCATATCTGATCCAATCTAGATAATATAATAGGTATTCTGTGTTCATGATTCAACATAGAACCTGAAATCGCTAAAACATGTTCTTTTTCAGACCTAAAACTTGTTTCTAAACCCAACCTAAACTTAACTCATTTTTAACAAATAACCCATGACCCAAAATTTGTTCCCGACCTGTTTTCGACACAACATGAACCCTTATAGTACAAAACTATTATTATTTTACATGATACCATATCGGACTCGACACAAGAACCAGGACAGGACACTCCCAAAAGGGTTGATTCCCCTTGGTTTTCTAGTGTCTTTTAGCCACTTCCAGCAACGATAAGACCACCGATGATACCCCACAAGAACAACCATGGGTGATGGGGTTTTGAGAGAAAATGAGAATGAAAAAGACAAGTAGCTACTTGAACCAGCGTTTTACACTCTTCCACAAAAGCCTTCCTCTCTTCCCTGCTGAATCTCTCTCTGCGGACTTCTACTGCTACTTCTCTTCCATCCCTCAACACTCCCTTGTATATTTCATATTTTCCACAATTTCCCAAATCATTCTTGCCAGCAAATCCCTTAGTTGCGGCAATGATCATTGCTGGCGTAAATTCGTAAGGGAACCGCTTGCGCAAGAATGCGGGTAGAAAATCAGGCCTTCTGAGAAACAAAATCTCCAGAACAGCAAGTACTATCACTGCCACTATAAGAAATCCGACGAAAGCCACTATTGAACCAGATGGAAATCCAGTAGAATCGCTCGATAGACCGGACTGCAAGAAGGAAGAGGAGTTGTGGCGTCTGAAGAATCCGGTTGTGGGCACTTTGCCGGAGAAGTGATTGTAAGAGAGGTGTAGAGTGGTGAGATTGGTAAGAAGGGAGATATTATGAATTGGGAGGTAGCCCATGAAATTGTTGTGGCTGAGATCGAGGGTTTGGATCTGTTGGCACTGAAGGACTCTGCTAGGGAATGAACCTTTTAGGTTGTTCTTTGAGAGATTGATGGTGGTGACCGTCAATGGGCAGAATCGCCAGAAAGAAGGAGAGGTAGAGTGGCGCCACATAGGGGCGCGACGGAAGATTGATCTCGGAGAAGATCCTGTTGCAGTCGGAGTTGCGGGACTCATTGCAAAGGTAGCTTGCTACCACCATTGATTGATAGATGTCCACAAGGTCCTTGTAAGAGAAATTAGGGAGTTTGCAGTATCTGAGAGCCGGGTCTTCCTTGCAGTTGCTTGTGATGGTTACATTGAAGTCTAGGGGAAGTGCCTTGGCAATGTCATCTAAGACGGACAAAGAGAAGGATAGAAGGACAAAACATGAGATAATGGCGCAAAACAAAAGGAGAAACATAGTTGCGAAGTTCTCTTCATGGCGAGAGAGATAAAGATCAGAGAGAGGGGCCGGTTGCTAAAGCCTCTAGCCTCTAGGTTGACAAACTAACGGTTACCAGACGGTTATAATTAGCGACAACGGGTCGGATCTCTCTTCTATCCAGCAACAGGAATCAGTTTCAAACTTTGGCATGTGAAGGCCACACCCAAATCCAGACGGTCTTTTTTTCTGAAAATGGTCGAGAATTGCTGACATTAACGGTGGATCCATGTTGAGGTGCTCCGCTTAAATTCTGAAAATGTGTATCTTAGTATTAAAAAAAATTTTATAAATGTGAAATTTTTTGAACCATGTTTCATCCAAACCTTTAGTTTGTCCTACCCAAAACAAATTTCTCGATTTGCTAGCCCGTTTCATTCAAACATTTTATAAATCAAATTTCAACCATCTATAAAGATAGATAATTGAGATTTTTAAAGATAAATAATTGATATTTTTTGGATTTATTAACACATAAGTGTACAAGTAAATCAAAATAAATTTTAAATGATGGATGATCAAAATTTAAATTTATAAAGTAAAAAGTATTCATGCGAATAGAGTACACCTGAAAAACAAACATGTATTCTTTACTTTTAAGAATGCTAACATATTCATGTGAATAGAATTCAAAATTTCAACCATTTATGATCAAGACGTTTATTTGAATTTACTAACACCTAAGAATGCTAACATATATCATTCTCTCTCTCTCTCTCTCTAGATATATATATATATATTTATTAGTAACTCCACAACTTCTATTACCCTGTTCACTGCTGTCCGTTGAAAATAGTGGAGCATTATCGTCATTAGCACAACCTTTACAATTGGGTCAAAACTGATTAACTGAATCGAAATAATGAACTAAGGTTTTAAAGTCAAATATATTAATTAATTCAGTTCAGTTCTATTTTTTAAGCTCTGAACCAGAAGAAATCTGATTGACTGAATCGAGTAGGATGTGTGGTTCTTATTGGGTAGGATACACCATCTTTGTGCTACGTTCTGCTGTTTCAATCATCGGCAACCATCTTACACTACATTTTTCCGATCGAAACCACTTTTTATTTAGTCAAAACTTTCATCATCATCAAAAACCCCTTAAAAACCTAATGAATATATATTAATAATTTTGTAGTTTTGATTATAACGGATGGTCTTGATCGATAGAAAGCAGTTTTGACTGATAAGAGAATAGTATAAGGTAGTGATGCCTGACGGCAAGCGATTGAAGCAGAAGAATGTAGCGAAATATGTTGGCTTTGTGCTGAACACAGGATTCAGCCGTATAGTCCGAACTGAACCTACCAAAACAATTCCGTTTGGTTCAATTCAATCACTAATATGGTTCAGTTTGGTTCCAGTTTTTGAACTCAAGAGACAATTTGGTTTGCGGTTCATTCCGTTCAGTTTGGTTCAATCTGATTCACGTCCCTAGTTATAGAATGTCTATGTAGTACTTTAGCATTTATGTACAAACTACATCACTTACATTCTTAAACTTTATTCCTTTTGCATTCGAGTTCATCTGTTCCAAACTTTTTAGGGCCCTTATGTTGGATCCAAATCCCATTCCTTTGAACGGAAACTTACTTCATTCATAGCTCTCTATCCTCTTTCCTCACTTTGTAGTAGAGGAGAGATGAGAAGAGAAAGATGACTAAGGAAACATAAAACAAAAGATTGCAAAAAGGCAAACGGTTATCTCTTTCCTTCACTTTCTCAAGATTCTTGATATCATTTGCAGAAAGTAGACAATGGTGCAACGACCGTCGTGGCAGGAGTTCGACTCCAGTTGGGTACCACGGCTTCGGCCTTCCGTTATGTAACAAAAAAGAAAAAAAAGGGCAGGGAAGGGACGACGTTCATGGAGTCACAAGAGCCAACCAGTCGATTGTCCATCGCTTTTCGCGTGAAGTCACTGCCAACGTCATCCCCATTTTCTTCCGCTATAGATACAAGAACAACTAAGCCTTTTCTCATACTAGACGGGATCGGCTACATGGATTTTTTGTTTCCACATATCCCTATCGTGTGTCATGTTAGCAGTTAACTCCCAATAAGCTAGATCATTCTTCATTGTTTCTTTCCAACACTTTTGTGGTTGTTCTCTACCTCTTTTAATACTTTTCAAATTTAGTTTTTCTAACCTTCTTATAGGTTCTTCTTTTGATCTTCTTTCTATATGTCCAAACCATCTTAAACGATATTCTCTCATTTTATCCTCTATTGGTGCCACTCCTAATTTGTTTCTAATAACCTCATTATGTATACTGTCTTTTCTTGTATGACCACTCATTCATCTCAACATCTTCATTTCTGTCATAGACATCTTTTGTACATGTTCATGATTAACTGTCCAACACTCAGAACCATAAAACATGGCAGACCTAATTGCTGCTCTATAATATTTACCTTTTAATTTTAATGGTATCTTCTTATCACAAAGAATACCTAATGCTCCTCTCCATTTTAACAAACCAGTATTAATTCTATGTTTAACATCTCCATCAATTCTTTCATCACTTTGAAAAATTGACCTTAGGTATTTAAAACTTTTCTTTTGGGGAATGCAATGTGTGCCAATTTTAATTTTTATGTCCTCTAAAGTAGCCAAATGATCAAACTTACATTCCATATATTTTGTCTTTGTTCTACTAAGTCGGAGGCCTTTGCTTTCTAATGTTTCTCTCCATAGTTCCAATTTTCTATTAACTTTTTCCTTAGACTCCTCCACTAATACAATGTCATATGCAAATAACATACACCAAGGTTTAACTCATCCATCACCATTATAAATAAGTATGGACTTAAAGTTGATCCTTGATGTAACCCTCACACATATTTTTGCACAATCATTATTGTCTCTTATAAGGTTAATATATGTTTTAATATATGTCTATAGATATCTCAGATAAATACCACCAAATCTCGGAGACGAATTTAAGAATGAATGAAAGGTTTGAGATCCAATGTGTCACGAAAATTTGGTTAGATATCAAAATTAAGTCAGCTCTTTTTTTTTCTTTTTGAGTATTTAGTGCAAAAATATAATATTTCCCATAATCCTCTCCTCTCTGCCCAATTTGGGGACCACGAGGGAAAAGCTGCAACCAGGAGACACCATGGAAGCGTGGGTTCACTGTCTCCTTCCTCTTCTTGATTGGCCTCTCGTCCGTAACAATAAAGAAGAAGAAGGGGGAGAACCGTCACCCACTTCCACCGGGTCCAAAGGCCCTCCCATTCATCGGCAACATCCACCAATTAGGCATCCGATTCATCGAGCTAGAACCCGTCTTCCGCAGATTCCACGCCCAATATGGCCCGATCTTCCGCGTCTCTTTTGGCCGTCGCCCCGCCATCTTCATCGCTACGCGGGACCTCGCTCACCAAGCCCTAATCCAGGGGGGCGCCACCTTCGCCGGTCGACCTCCTGCCGCCGACTTCGCCCGCATAATCAACAGCAACCAACACAATATCAGCTCCTCCGACTACGGCCCCCTCTGGCGCCTCCTTCGGCGAAACCTCATCGCCGAGACCCTCAGCCCTGCTCGCACCAAGTCCTTCTCCGACGGCCGGAAATGGGTCCTCTCCCTCCTCATTACCAGACTCAAAACCGAAACCTATCGCGACGATGGTGTAGTCACGTCCATGGCGATCTTTCAGCACGCCATGTTCTGCTTGCTTCTATACATGTGCTTCGGCCAGAGACTCGATGACGACGCTGTCAAGAAGGTGGAAACGGCTTTACGCAAATTGCTTCTGAGCTTCGGTCGATTTAACATCTTGGGCATCTTCCCCAGGCTCAGCAAGCTCTTCCTCCGCCGAAGATGGCGCGAGTTGCTGGAACTCCGTCGTAGCCAAGAAGAGGTCATTCTGCCGCTGATTCTTGCCCGCAAGGCCATCGACGATGATAAATCTCGTTTCTGCTACGCGGACTCTCTCCTCTCTCTGCATCTGCCAGACGAAGGAGGGAGAAAGCTTAATGATGGAGAACTGGTGTCTCTCTGCAACGAGTTCCTCAATGGCGGAACCGATACCACGTCGACCACTCTGCAGTGGGTGATGGCTAATCTGGTCAAGCATCCTCACATCCAAGCCAAGCTCCACGAAGAGATCCTTAGCCATGCCGCCGCCGGCAGTCACGGAGAAATAAGCGAGGAGGACGTCGGAGATATGCCCTATCTGAAAACCGTGATCTTGGAAACGTTGCGGCGGCACCCGCCGGGGCACTTTGTGCTTCCGCACGCAGTGACAGAGGAAGAGGAGACACTGGGAGGCTTCAAGATACCAAAAAATGCGACTATGAACTTCATGGTGGCTCACATGGCGTTGGACGAAAAAGTATGGAAGGATCCGTTAGAGTTCAGGCCGGAAAGGTTTCTCGCCGGCAGTGAGGGAGAGGATGTGGATATCACGGGGAGTAGGGAGATCAAGATGATGCCGTTCGGTGCAGGGAGGAGGATATGTCCCGGCATGGGCTTGGCAATGCTGCACCTGCAGTATTTTGTGGCCAACTTGGTTCACGAGTTCGAGTGGCTGGAAGTGGATGGCCACGAGGTGGACTTGGCCGAGAAGCAGGAGTTCACCGTGGTGATGAAGAACCCACTCACAGCACGGGTTCGACCCAGGTAGGCATCAAAGTTTATGGCTAATTAGTTAGAATATTAGCAAAATGTGTATTATATTGTGTACAATGCTCATATGCCGTTTTAGGAGCAATATAATATAATGTATAGGATTCAATAAAACAATATATTTGCAACATGAGAGTTATTCTATTCTCGAGTATTGTTCAGCTGGAACCACACTCTCTTGTATGGTCTAACACAGTTTCGCATGGTCTCTTCTTGACCTTTCATCTCTCTAAGACTAGCTGGGAGGGTGAGATTAGCTGCTAGCGGCTACGTCTCTCTATATCGAGCTCACCGCATGAACTGGGTTATTAGATCACATGGAGATCGTGAAACGGGTGAGCTCGCAGCATTGAGGTTGAAATTAAGGAAACGAAAACCAGTCATGGAGCGAGCTGTGCCTTGGGCCATTATTAAAACCTTTTGCTTTTTATATAAGTTATAGTAATTTTTTATTAGAATCATTCATTTCTTTCATCAAAAAGTTGAGATTATCAAAAAGACATGTTAATACAATTATATATGTGTATATATAATGATAATAAAATTATATATATATATATATATATATATATATATATATATATATATAGATATATATATATATATATATATATATATATATATATATATATATATAGAGAGAGAGAGAGAGAGAGAGAGAGAGAGAGAGAGATTGTCTTCGTGTCCACTCGGGCTGATCTTTCGCCATTTAGGTCACCCTCAGCCACCTTTGTCTCCTTAATCAAAACGGCAGCCGCTGCCGCTGCCAACTCTCCTTCCTTTCACCATATTTATATTTTATGTAATGTTTTACCTACATTCATCTCTCTCTCTCTCTCTCTGAGGTTAGGGAATGCCAATTTAGTTGTCCTTGTAATCGGGTTCGTTGGATATTTTTCTAGCTATTTTCCTATCTTACTGGACTGGTTTCTTTGAACTGAACACCGAGACTCACAAAGGCATTTCTGCGGCCTCTACACGTTTCGCTGCTCTTAGTATTGATTTGCTAAAGTTTGCTGTCAATCTAATGATACTTATTAGTCCTCCACAGCGTAAATCTTCTGAAAAGGAAAAACACGATCATCTAGTGGAGAAACAGATTGAATACTTAAAGTATCAAATTTTCTGCAGAGAATGAAACCTATCAGATTCACTAAAATGAAGAGTGCTTACACTGTGGACTATGTAACCAAATTTTCGAAGAGAACGAACGCTATCAGATTCCTGAGGACAATAAACACGTTATGACTCGTGCATGATCTCCTCTTGTGATCAAGCTGAATGGTACGCAAACACTACTTTTTAAAAGTTAGAGCAAAGATTTCCATCACAAATATCGACAATAATTCATGCTTACGTGACTTTATCTTCATGACAAGATTAAACACAATACTGAAAACTCCGAACCAAACACCTGAGGAAGAAGGAAAGAGATTATTCATTTTGTATGAGGCCTTTATTTATGTCATTAATCTCTTCAAAAGCCTTAACAATTTCAGCCTTTGTATACATTAATCTCTTCAAAGCCTTGTCACTTTCAGCAGGCACTGGTGGACAGACAGAGCTGTTGGCAGTGTCCCGGCAGAAAGAAAAGGGAGAACGAAGGTAGGGTAGTTGATGAAAAGAAATGTTGATTTAGTTGAAATGTTGTTTAAAGGGAAAATTGATTTCTACGCTAACGTTGAGCATAAATTAGAGTCAATTTTAACGTGATTTTTGTACCTTTTATATATAACCTTTTCCAGTGGATTCTTTGTTTTCATAAAATCGGATTATTTGACATGTAACACTTAACTCAACATAAATTAGATTATTTTTTATTACTTATTTTTAATATATTTATAATTTTTTTCTATTTTTTAACATTTGAATATAATATAAGTATTTTATGTAGGGGTTGGATTGCAGGCAGTAATTCAGAATTTCTCCCACCCGAGGGAGTAGGAGAAGAGTAGGCGAGGAGGCACTACGCCCTCAGGGGCGATAAAGGGAACAAAGAAGAGCGATGGGAGGACTGCATGTGTGGAGCGAAACAAGCGAGGGGTAGAGATCAACTCCTTCTTACTTTGGGAGTATTCTATTATTAAGACTGATGGGGAGCCTCTGTATCATTTCTCGTGTAGGAACTGTTTCAACAGTTGATGGTTTATTTACCAAAAATATTTTTATATGTTTTTGAACATCTTAAATGATTTTTTTTATTTATTGATATCGTTTTAATTTATTTCTAATAACTTCATTATGCATGCTCTCTTTCCTTACATCTTGAATGTATATTAACAACAACTATTTTTCGACAAGAAAGAAAAACAAATTAGTGACAAATTCACAACCCTTTTAATTTGTGAGGAATTAGCGGTGGATTAGCAATGAAATGCAGTAACACGAAATGGGTCACCTAGATTTTCTGTAGTAAAAAGATCTAATTAATCAGCGAGAAAATTATTCTTATAGCTAATTTAATCACTTTTAATAACACCGTACAATTCATTACTAACCACACATAGTCCTTTATTCTTTTTTAGTATTTATTCTCACAGACGCCATCGAATTACAGTTCTGTGTTTTTATTTGGCAATTTTGCTGTTTGCTACTGGAAATTTTGAGAATGGAAGTTACGTTCTTGTAAGATTCTTATCGGTTTGTTAATTTGCCTTTGTACAACCCCCTTGAAAAGAAAATTCATATTAGAATCGGGTAGACATGTCCGGCTTCCATTAACTCGAAACCTAGAAAGGTATCCAAATCGGGTCAGGGTCGGTCACGGTTACCGTTCTTGGATGATGCTGGTTTGAGTTTGAAATCGATATTTTTATTAAAAATTTAAAAAATATAATATTTAAAAAAATACTAGAAAGCAAAAGTGTTCACGTAAATAAAGTGTATTTCAAATTTAAATTTCAATCATTAATGATTAAAGATAGATGGTTGAGATTTATTTAAAGCATATATCACTTCCTCGTAACCGTCAAGCGCGAACATTCATACCCACAAAAGGCATAAGATGGGCTTCGGTCAATTGGATCCTCTCCAAGTGTCCGAAACACGATTGATCCAAATTAAAGTAGGTGCAATAGGTGCTACCAAGCACAGATTCACGTATTAGCATATCTGTATAGGAAAGGGTCAGATATATGTGCAACAAGTATTTATAGCATTGACGGGTGACTGATATGGCAAGAACATCTTGTTGCAAATCCTTAACAACCCTATAAATTGTGAAGTAACGACATTACCCGCTACCATTCCCCACAACAACCAGTAAGCATGGAGTCGTCCATCAAAGCCTCTTCCTTCTTTCTTCTCTTGCTCCTTATCTCTTACGGTAATAAGCCCTTTTTTTCTTATTACAGAGAGAGAGAGAGAGAGAAATCATTGACTCTTTCGCAGATATATACTCTCAAACCCAAGTTAACTGAGAGAAAGGTATAAAAAGTGTTATCATATGACAAGGGAAGTACCTGATTGGCGTTCTCCCTGATAGATCATCATAAAAAATTAGATTTGATGATGATCCTCTCATAGTACACATTATGGAAGGGCTCTATCATTCTTAATATATATATACACACACACAAAGACCTTGCATCTGTTTCGTTTTGTCAACTCTCTTTCACGTAATCTATTTTCTCACTCAAACTTAGATAACGTGAAACAGAGCAGGAAAGAGACATGAGAACTTTGTATGTTATATGTATAAATATTTATAATTACTAACATCAGAAATTGAGGTGGTTATGTGACAAACATTATATATATAACATTCGAGTAATCTCTTCATCCAAGGGAAAATTTGTTCTTGTGAACCTTTTGTACTTGCATGTTTTGTGCTGTGTCTGCTTTAATTACTGAGATTAATTTAAAAACCGGGATTTGTGGATGGTGGGGTGATGAGCGGCGTGGAGGGACAAAGCTTCTGCGGGGTGTTTGAATGGCAGAAGATCGTTTCCTGTGTATTGATTCAGTGCAGGTCTTTATGTGCATCCAAATACGGGCTGAATGCCAATGGAAGTTGCTTCTCCAGCAGCATCTGCCATTGCATTACCCGTGCTGATATTTCCTCAGTGTTCGACGAGTAGAGAGTTGATATCATTCACCTCTTCCTCGTCCTTGTTATTTGCATTGCCATAAAAGTGGTGATGAACAATAAGATGGAATAAATAAACTTTGTTTTCAAGCTTATTAATTTCATTTTTGGTTGTGATGGGGAGGCTTAATCCAGGTATGTGTGCCCTATGTAGTGAACTCATGACCTGCAACTTGTGAGTTGAGTGCCCCTAGCAAGGCGAGCTATTGCTCTAAGTGCAGATATTAGTTTAGTTTTTTGGTTTAGTATTCAAATATATAGCAACCATATACAGAAATCTGTTCAAGTGTCTTTTCTGAAAAAAAGACAATTAAAACTAATTAATCTTCAAAATAATTTAAATGTGATCCATCAGTCAAATGAAGCTCATGGAACTGGGTTATTAGATCACATATAATTGTATTAACATGCCTTGGGCCATTATTAAAAGCTCATGGATCAAGAGGTCGACTCAGAAGAACCTAGCTGTGGATCTTCATTTGTATTAATTAGAATAGAAAACTAAGGTTGTAGCTGGTAGATATGATTTCATTGTCATACTAATTTTTTATTCCCCTAAAATACATCAATGAGAAAGATAATGGATCGAAATTAGCTGCATATATCTATCTAGTATTAATGATCTCAAAGATATTGTGCAGCGTGCTAACCAAAAGCTTTAAGGTCATCAAACGGAAGTGGGTGGCTGAGAGACTTGGATCAAACAAGAGAAGGCAAGCTTACTTGGGTGGGCGACATGAAAGCTGGAGCCTCCGGAACCCATTCGACTCAAATTGGTTCTGGTTTTCCTAGAACTAGGAACTGAAACTGAACCAAGATTGAGGCTGTTCTAGTTCCAGTTTTAGTCCTAATTTAAGATGATCTTAGAAATGGTTCAGTAGTTCTGAAAATGCACGGATCCTTTCTTAATTTTATATGCAATCAACAAAACAATTGTCTAGTGTTTCAATTTTATTTCAACTAAGATGAACTTGGACTACGCTGGTGCCATGGATTTTGGGAATCAATTGAGGGTTTGCAGGCAAATGGTGTGACAGGATACAACTAGAATTTAGTGGAGTGTAGCCATTCAACTGGATCGATGCTGTTGAGCCAGGTTCCTCTGATCAAATTCATTTACGACAACATTCACATAAGCACCTGGCGCTTTGAATTCCCAAATATAAAATTTTGTTGTTGTGAGCATCAAGCTTTGCTAAAATTTATAATAATAAATCCGTTAAAGTTTCATTTTTTCATAGAATTTTATAATAATAAAGAATTCATGTAGCTGACTCCGTATAGTACGACAGTTATTGTTGTAATTACGATGAAATCCATTCTAAGTGGAGTAAAAAAAGCGTCAACCTCCAAAAGTTGGATGCTTTAATGAAGTGGAGAACCGATGCACCTGTATATCAAGGATTCTTGAACCACTCATACCCACAATTATTAACTCATATCTACACCAATGAAGTGTGTAAACTGCCCTACGCCCTTGTCCTTTCGATTTCTTGGCAAAAAAGGATAGAAAAATAAAGCAAAAAAGATAACAGAATTGCCCCATGTATAATTAGACGGACCCCGCAAGTTCACAAGTACTTGTTGGGAATATCTTATAGACTTAAACCCCTAAAACGATCTTAGTGCTGTTATTAGAGCAGCCTCCGTTTCTATGCTATATATATATATAGATCGGATCCTGCCCACCCTTTAATTTTTGATGGTATTGGTATAATTTTAAAAGGTTTAAAGGTTAAAAAAATATGTAATAATATTATTACACTTATATCTTTGAAAAGTAAGGTTTCAAGCATCACTTATATCTTTGAAAAGTAAGGTTTCAAGCATAATAAACAACATTAATAGTGGACAGGATAGTGGATAGGATCCAATCACTATATAAAGAGAAAAGCGGGAACATGATCTTGTAACCTTTCACTCATGCCCACTTGTTATTTTTGTGGCAAATGAGTGTCATTTACAATGTTCCAAGGATTTTTGGCCTCTCAAAAGTAAAGAACAGGTATGAGGTTGTAAGATTCAATGTGTATATATTTTGGATCTTGTAACCTCTATACACATATCTATCTACATATACATACATGTATACATTATATATAGAGAGATATGAATTCTGCATGTTGGGTCTGACATGACGTTTTTTTTTACATATCAGAGAACAAGTGCGGTACGCACTAAAGAAATCATGAAACAGATTGATCAAAATTTTAAATTTCCAATGTTTGAACTTTTGAATCTCTAAACCCAACACTTAAAATTTGCAGTTAGGATACACATTGAACACAACTAGGGCTGGTAAACAAATCAAATGAAGTCGGAAGCTGGTTATGACTTTGATCAACTCAAGATCTTAGTGTTCAGCTTGTTAGTTTGTTTGACATGAGCCGAACGTGAACCAACACAAACCAATTTAGAGGAGCTCAACATGAGGTTCTATTCAAACTTCAAAGTGGACTTTCACGTATAAGTTGACTAAAAAGGTTTAATTCCTTGATTAGAAATCAAGTCGAATTTTAATTTCCATGTTGACCTTTTTTAAGAGAGTTTCTAGATCCGCCACTGATTCCATAGTGATCCATCCCCAACCAACTAGATCTCCTCACTTCACTCCGCACGACAGGGGTAAGGGTAAAAGCAGCGAGTTGAATGAGAAGGAGGGGAAGATCGAAGAGTTAACGAACACAACGATGACAATGGCGAAGCATGATGCTACCCCATGTGGAGCCCCTCTCCCTGCGCACATCATTTTCCCCACCATTCACCGATCATCATCGCAAGCACAGCAGGAGGCCCCCCTCATCATCGCCGCGCTTCCGAATTGGAAGCTCTACCGCAACCCCTTTTATGACGAGGACGGCAACGAGCGTAATCCGACTTTCGACATGGGTTTGGACGATTTGGCTCGCTACCAACGTATAATCAGGGCGTTAGAAGAGCAACAAGCGCGCGATCTCTTGTTGGTGTCGTCTCTACGGTCAGAGCTCCATCTCGCAAGGATGAAAAGTGAAGAACTGAAAGCCGTAGCGAGGCGGGCGGAGTGCGAAAAGGAGAGGATGGCGAAGGCTTTCGAGAAGGAGCGGGTGGCGAGGGAAGTGGCAGAGGGCGTTTGCGACCAATTGACGAGGGAGATCTTAAAGGATAGAGTCCATGTGGAGCAGATGAGAAGGGAATGCGAGAGGGTGAGAGAAGAGGTGGAAGAGGAGAGGAGGATGTTGAGGATCGCGGAGGCATGGAGGGAGGAAAGGTTGCAGATGAAGCTAGCCGACTCGCAGCGAGTCCTCGAGAAAAGGATGTACGATCTCGCCGAGGAGTCCACGCCGATGCGTACTTCTCCTTCGCCTAACGGTGGTGGATTTACGGGGTGGAAAAAGCAAAACATGATGGAGAATCCCCATATTCAGAGAGGAATCAAGGGATTCGTTGAGTTCTCCAAAGTGGTGAGGTTGGGAATGGTGAAGGGGAGAAGGATTGGCTCCAGTAAAGCAGTGTGTCAGAAGGATCTTCTCCGGCAGTACTTTCGAAAGCAGAGAGTTCCGGTAGCATTGAGCCCGGAAAATCTGGTGGCGGGGTGATGGAAACTTTGAACAAATTTGTATGCATCTTTGATCGATTTTGATCCTCTGTTTTGAGGATCTGTAAATGAGTTCGCATGTTTCGGAATTTGGAGTTTCTGGCCTAATGGCAATCGGAAACTGGATAAAGATTGAATTTTGATGGTAGTCATCAACTAAAGATTTTTGTTACCGGAGACTTTAATTCCAAATGCAATTGTTGATAGTGTGACGATTCTCTTGCCTTAGTCCGGCTTCAGTTGACCTCCTATTTGTTGCTCGTAGGGCTTTTTAGGTACGCCTGTAGCGCAAGATCAAGGTTTTGTTTTCCTTTTGTTTCGAGGTTTCCAAACAACGGATTTTGCTTGGGAAGTATTTCCTATGTTTTTAGTATTTTTCGTGTTTGAGTGTTTAGACTATGTGCATTGCTCTGTATTTATAGGGCAACACATGCTCCTGACTTTCTCGGTTTGTCTCGCTAGGCTTTCCTCTTAAAGAGTTGTTTTAACAGAACAATTATCATGTAATCCAATAACGGTCCGATGGTTTTGATTCTATGGCCGTTACGATCATTTTCTCTGTAACTGTGAATACGGGTAACGGTTGGATGGTCAGTTCACCCGTTACCGTACTGGGTTGCCGAGAATGACCATAGTTTTACATCTCCCACTTGGCCATTCGAGCCAAGTGTATTGACATACTGGATTTCCTCCCACTTTTGCAGGTTTTACCTAATAATATTCTTTCATGATTGCTGCTGTAATCACTGCCCGTTGTGTGGTTATTTTCCTACACAATAATCAAACATATCTCAAACCCATGTTTACAACATATTTTGATAAAAGTTCCTCTGTTATGCCTTTAGTTAGGGGGTCTATCAACATATCATTTATTGGTATGTATGAGATGGATATTTTCTTTGTCAAAACAATATCATGAACATAGTGGTATTTAACAATTATATACTTGTTTTTTGAGCAATCAACTCCACTCTTGATAAGAGTAATTGCAGTGTTGTTATCATAGTAAATGACAACTGGTTCGTAAGTTATTTTCAACTTCAAATCACGCATAAAGCGGCTTATCCAAACAATACTAGTTGCAACCATACAACAAGCCACATACTCAACTTCCTGTGTATGCAATGCAACACAATCCTGTTTCGTATATGCCTAAGAAACAACACCACCTCCAAATAAGAATATTTGCCACAAGGTAGATTTGTTGTCATCTTTACTCCCAGTAAAGTCAACATTTGAGTATCCTACCACTTTCAGTTCATCTACTTCAAAACACAGCTTCAAGTGTCTTTTTCCTTTCAGATATTTGAAAATTCTTTTTACAGCTATACAATATTGTCATACATGATTACTTTGATATCTACTCACAAGACCAACAACAAAGCTCAGGTCTTGTACAACATAGCATACATCAAGCTACCCACAGCTTGTGCATAAAGAACGTCAAGCTTATCATCTCCTCACCGGGATAATGAGTCTTCCTTAGTTTAACCTCTTTTGCAATGCATGTAACGACAGACTTCCATTCACCCATTTTAAACTTCTTGAGGATATAATCAATATATATCAATTGACTTGGGCATAAGAGTTTAGATTCTCTATCTCGAGAGATCTTTATACCCAAGATATAGGATGCTTCCTAATATCCCTCGTTTCAAACCTTGAGTGTAACTATGACTTGGTTTTGACAATCATCTCATTATCATTCTCAATCAACAATATGTCATCTACATATAATGATAGGACGACAAAGTGGTTCCCACTATTCCAAACATATACACAATCATCAAGTTCATTAGCCACAAACCCAAATTCTAAATGGCATTTTCAAAAGTCAAATATCATTGGCGAGGTGACTATTTCAGGCCATATAGGGATTCTCTCAACCTATATACTTTATCTTCTTGGCCTTCAACTATAAATCCCTCGGGTTGCTGCATGTATATGATTTCATCTAAATCTCTGTTTAGAAAAGTTGTTTTTACATCTAACTGATGTAAATCAAAATCATAATATGCATATATTGCTAGGATTATCCTTATTGATGCAAATTTCGCAATTGGGGAATGTGTCTCAACATAATTTATCCCCTCTTTTTATGAAAAACCCTTTGCAACTAACCTCGCTTTAAACTTGTTGATTGAACCATCGACCTTGTATTTCTTTTTCATAACCCATTTACAGCCCATAGCTTTCCTTCATTTTAGCAAATCTGTCATTTCCCAAACTTGCTTTTTCTTAATGGATTCAATTTTCTAATCCATAGCTTTCCCCCAGTATGTTCCTTCCGATCAATTAATAACTTATTGAATTTCAAGTTATCAATCAACTCATCTAAATCCATCGAATTACACACTTCTTCTAGAAGATGAGTGTGATAATCCTTTAAGTAGGACGGAGTCGCCCTAGGCCTTTTATGTTCATTTAAGGTTTCGGTTGTTTTAGGAAGATCTTTCTTTTATAGATTCAAATGATGATTGATTTAGGTCTACTACATCATCAATATATTCATCATTATTTTCCAAGATATCATTCTTAGTATCTTCTAAGAATTCAATATCTCTACTTTCTATCAGTATGTGATCCTTATGATAAAACCGATATCCCTTTTAACCTTTAGGATATCCAATGAATATACATCTCAAGAACCTACTATCTATTTGTCTTTAAACTGATCAAGGATCTTTACATGTGCAATAGATCCCCACCTCCTGAGATCGCATAGGGTGAATTTTCTTCCAAATCACATCTCATATGGTGTGCTGAATACAACTTTACATGGTACTCTATTAAGTATTATACGATTATACTTACTGCTTCTTCCCAAAATACCTTTCGAAGAGAGGCATCGATCAACACAGACCTTGTCATATTCTGCAAGGTTCTTTTGTATCTCTCAGCTACACTATTTTGTTGAGGTGTCCTGGGCATTGTATTTTGCTTTGTAATATCAAAGTCTTAAGACTTTGATTGAATACCCCAATTGGTTTTCAATTTTTTGCTTAAATTCTTTAAAAGCTTCTAGTATTTTAAATTTATGTGCAAGAGATATAAATACATATATCTCGAGTAATCATCGATAAATGTTATAAAATAAACCTTTTCACGATGTGTCCTTACTCTAAATGGTCTGCATAAATTCGTCTGAATAACTTTCAATAGGGTTGTTGCCCTTGTTGACTCTTTGGGAAAAACTTTCTTGGTCATTTTCTTTATATACAAGCTTCACACTTTTTGAAATTATTTTTCTCAAATCTAGGCAGTAAGTCAAAGTTTGATAACTTTCTCAACTTTTCCAGACTTATATATCCAAGGCGTTTATGCCACATATTTACATCAACATTAAAGGCACAGTTAATATAAGCAAAAGATTTCAATTTTTATTATCATTTAATTTGAACAATCAATGTTCTACATCAAACTCTATAAAGAATAATATTCTCTCATGTTTCCTCACAATTACCTTGCTAGGAATAAACCTGACCTCAAAACCATTCTTTAATAAGGTAGAGACCGAGAACAGATTGTACCTTATTGATGACATAAATAATATATTAGTCAGTACAATCGGTTTGCCTTCTACAAAGATTTTAAAGGACCCAAATCCCAAAATATCTGAGAAAGTATTGTTTCTCTCATGTACACACGTTGTTCTCCTGATTTGTATTCCTTTAGATCCATTGCCTCTTCCTTAGTCTTCGAGATATGTCTAGTAGCTGCAAAGTCGATCCACCAATTAGTCACCGAGCAGTCCGTAAAGAGACATTCGGATATTACACAGATTATGTCCTACTTCTCTGATTGTCCGCGTTGTGGGTATGTTTTCTCTACCTTTTTTATTGCGGTAATCTCTCTCATAGTATGTCATCTTTCTATAATTGAAACACTTGACCCAAGAAACGGTTTCTTGCATTTTTTAAAAGATTTATCACCCTTTTTGTTATTCTTGTCAAACATTTTGTTTGGTTTATTTTTCTTTTAGTTGGGCTTGCAACTAGACCATATCTCATCTTATACCACTAGTAATTTTTTTTTTCTTGTTTTTGTTCATGTGTTCTTGTTATATTACTAGTTTTAGAGGTAATTCAAAAAGGTTAATTTTTGGCCCTAACCTAAGGGCAGTGGTGATTATGTTTCATGACGGGGGAAGATTGTTCAAGATAGTTGATATTTGCATCGGTTTTGCGATGACTGACTTTGCGACAGCTAGGTCCCTAGCTATTACCAACATGTTGTTTATATGTTCTACTACGTTGTCTCCTTCTTTTATTTTAAAAGAACTGTATTTCTCTAGTAGCAACTGTACATCAAGTTTGGTATTTGTGTAATATTTGATTGTTATTGAGTCGAACAACTCTTTTGCAGTCACGTATTCTTCAAATACCATAATCAAGTCATCCTCCATTTATGTGAACATGACAGTTTTTTACTATTGTGTCACCTTTTAAAAATGTTTTATATATTTTTATCTGTTGCTCAGTTGCATCTAATGGTGGCGAAAGAAACAATTTCCTTTAATACATACTCAACACCTTTAAGTATTAGAGGAAGCGTGATTCTTCTCTTGCATGTTTAAAACTTTGACTACCTGGTGGTTTCAATGTTTTCAGCCCACAGTTTTCTAAAACTGCCTGGTGGTTTAAAGGGCGATTTAAAAACCTAGAGGAGAGAGAAAAAACACAAAGTGAGAGAGAGAGAGGCGGTCGGCATTTCGCCTCCTTACCTGCATCCCTATATGGCGGCCGGCGTTCCACCTATATGGCCTGTGACCGACGTTCTATCTTTTATGGTTTGCGACCTGGCTTTTCGCCTTTCTTGGTGGTGGTTTTCTCCTGTGAGTGTTCTTTGCCTTCGGTCACCTACGACCTTTGAAGCAGATCTGTTACGGGTGTCATTTTCCTTTGATCACCTACGGCTTTTGCCACAATTGTTATTTCTCTCTTCTTCTTTTTTGTGTTTTGGTCGATCTCTGTCCCGTCTTGACTCTGACAGGGTTTACCCTATGCCCTGTCACGACTTAGGCAGAGCTCCCAAAGAAAAAAAAACCAGGAAGCTGTCTCTTTTTTCATTTTTTTTGTTTTGTTTTTGTAACATTGATCGCGTACCTATTTTGGAGGGTTAAGAACGAGGCTCTGAGAGCAGATGTGACGATTCTCTTGCCTTCTTGTCGGAGTCTGGCTTTTGTCGACCTTCAGGTTCATTGTCGTCGACCTTCTAGCTTTTCAAGTACGCCTACAACGAAAGATAAAGATTTTGTTTTCCTTTTGTTTCGAGGTTTCCAAAGCAGCGCGTGCTCCTAACTTTTCGAGTTTGTCTCGCTGGGCTTTCCTCTTTAGGAGTTGCTTTAACCGGACAATTACCGTGCCATCCGATAACTGTTCGGCGATTTTGATTCAATGACCATTACAACCATTTTTTGTGTAACCGTGAACATAGATAATAGTTGGATGGCGAGTACAACCGTTACCGTGTTGGGTTGCCGAGAATGGCCACAAGATAGAACTTTGGTGTATTGGGAAACAGAGGTCACCATTGTTTTTGCGAGATCTCCTGTGCAAGGTAAGGGGAAGTGGAGCTGCATCATTTAGGAGTGAGCTACAGGACTTCCCCAATCTAGAAAACGATTCAAACGAATTTGATCATTTCTTCTATTCCCAGCAACAAGGAGGAAAACAACAGAGAAAAACTATTCCGACTCCATGAAAATGTGCTTAAATGGAGAACTTGTGTGACATGCTTAGAACATAAATAACCATAAAAACACATTGTTTTTGTTTTTCTTGCCGGCAATAGCAGGAGTTTTTTGAGTTTTTATCAGTTCTTGATGTTAAATAGCGGATAGTACAAAGTCTCAATACCAAGGCAGAGGAACTAACCAAAAAAACTTTTTAAGAACGGAGAGCTTGTTATTTATAGATGATATTGTGTAAGTGGAGACGAGAGAAGAAGTTAACAAAAACTCTCGAACATGGAGATAAAGGGCTTTTGAGAATAAAAAGAATACTATGAATCTAGGTCAGATATTCCGGTTGAAATATATGATATAAAAGCTAAAAGTGACTTGTATTACATTCTCGAGAAAGAGTTTTAAAAACTTAGGGTAGTGCGTGTAGTTGTCACATGTTCATTTCATCTTAAGCTCATTCATTTTCTTAGTTTGTGAATGTGTTTTGTTTGCCAAGATCGAGCTTCAGGATAGCTGCATTGTCTTTGGAAGTGATTCCCATGAGAGAGAGATTCATTCTCTGGCAAGAATCGCTTAACCCCACCCTAAGAAGAGCATCAAGTTTTGGCAGATGGATGTGGAAGCTGATTTGGTGGAGTCAATCTGTTTCTGCATGTTCGCTTCAGCAGCCCAGCAGTCACATTTCAATTTGAATTGGATTTTCTAAAGTCGAGAATCCGGATTGAAGATCATGGAAGAACTTATATTCCAATCTCCATTTCTCTGAACTTGTTCAACAGAAATTAACCATTAACCATCTATTTTGCACGCCTGGCCTGTTTGCCTTTTGATCTCTTTCAGTCATTCATTAATGTGAATCATAAACTCAATTGAGGCGCTGGATGATCGGGGCTCTCGTCTTACTAGATTCATGTCAAACGGCCACCCAGATTTCATATAGCCAACTGCACATGGAGATGTCGTCGACTTCCCACTTTTATCATGATCAGCATGAGTAAGCATGAACGATTCATACAGAAGATCTCTTGTAGCCCCATACACCCTTTCAACTCTATACGTGACCCCAGGTTTTCGGCTGGAAATGGCTTCCTTGTATTCTTCACCTTGCTTCCGAACTCATGATTTTGTTAACTCTCTATGTTGTTTCAGAGCCACCATGATTTTGACATAGTTCTGATGAATCCTGCAAACCTTGTGGACTCGCGAACAAGTCCTAACATGCATTCTGGAGCAATGCCAAAACACACCGATCTGAAGGTTATTAGAGAATCATGATTTCCAGCCTCAACCTGAAGTTGTATCAGGTGATCTGAAGAATCATGATCTGGCACGAAAATATTCCATTCATGTTTGTGTGTGTGCATGTTTATGCATACACGCACACATGACATAGGGTAGAATTTGCTATTTATTTGGTCCATTGTTGAAGTTTGAACTAAAGCTTGATCAAGTGGAATCCAACTTGGGGTAATGTCAAACTTCTTAATGTCTTAGGCTTTGTTGTTAAACAAGATTGTCAACTCTAGAATGAGTTCTCCTTAAACATTAATACTATACATCTAGCCTGTTTAATATAAAATATTTCCTCACCTTTAATTGTATTTATCGTTATCTGCTGAAGCCAGTACTCCGTTTTACTTAATGGAAATATACAATACATTTCCTTTTAACCCTCTACCGAGCGTAGATTGTGAAAACAGTGAACTTATTCTGCCATAAATTTCTCTTTTTTCTCACGCAGAGCATTAGTTCAACTAGCAGGGCGCTTTGACGCTCTTGTTTCATGGTGAGGAGTTCGACCCTGTGTGTTTGTTAGGCTTCGGCCTCCATTTATAACAAAAAGAAAGTTTCTCCTTCTTCCTTTATAACAGTGGCTTCTATCATGCTCTCATGCTTTCTAATGAGAACTTCACGCGGACGCTGAAATCGACTCTTCTTCGACTTCCTCGTGATTTCTCAGATTTGCGTTTCTTACTCGCTTTGATTAAAACGAAACATCAAAAGTCTACGAAAGCAAATAGTTTGAAATAAGAATTTTGGCATGCTGTCACCCGTGAAGGTATACTTTGCCAAGTCCGCCACTGTGCAAAGTGCTCATAACTCCTTTATGCATAGTGCAATCTAGCATCTTAAACCATAAGGTGCACAACAGATTTAAAGCTCAAAGTATTTGCTGTGATTTTCCTTGTGTTTAGTTCATTCCAGAGCTTTTTGATTTTATATATGCAGGTAAAAAGCTGTTTGTAGAGACGGCTGTTTCGATAAAGAGACACAGGAATATCCCGAAGGTATTGGAAGGAAACACAGAAAATAAATCTTCTTTATTGGAGTTAAATGCTAATATTTCACAAAATAAAGCATAATGGTAACTGCAAATACATGTAGCCCAACTAAATTAAGTTGCCTTAATACTGCAAATCGATCCCATCACTAATACACAATCAACTTTTTTCTATCAACGAAAGAACAATTCCAGCAGCTTGAATCATGGAAGATATCAGAAAGCAATTGAGAGGGTTAGACTCGAAAAATATAAAAACAACTATCGAAATAAATCTATGTAAGCTTTACCGAGAGACGTACTTTTATTTCTATTAGCAATGATTGAATACTTTTTCTGACGGTCTTGCGTCTCAATTCTGGCAGCATTGAGCATTTTGGAAACACCGAAAATGATCGAACGTGTACCAGTGCACGAAGTTAATGTGTCTATGTTGGCGAGAAACCGGCTACTTCTTTCGTACTGTTTGGCTCCTACTCCTTGCTAAGTTTTACATCACCTGGACAGGACATAGAACGGTTTTGTGTATATATACATTTTATATGAGAGAGATCACTATTAGCAAGTTACCGGATTCATGTGCTCATATATTTATTCTAGTAGACCACTGTGCTGTTATGTCACGGCTTAGAATAAGATATGCGAATCCGACTTAACTGGTTCCTTCTCATTGCATCCACCTCTAGTCTGTGGGTCTTTCAAAATGGTAATGTGGTGGATCTCTCTCTCTCTCTCTCTCTCTCTCTATATATATATATATATATATATATATATATATATATATATATAGAGAGAGAGAGAGAGAGAGAGAGAACTTATATATACTAATCAACTTAAGTGTTAACATATTCAAACAAAAACTTAAGTATATTCATCTTGAGTTATTAAGTCAAAATTTGAATGCAAACATAAAAAGGATGCATGCAAATAAAGTATATTTAAAAATATTTAAACTTACTTTTTGCTTTTTAAATTTAAATTGTAATCATTTATTAAATAAATAGTTAACATACCAAGTTCTTTCTCTCTCTCTTATCCTACAAAAAAAAAAAGAGACACGAAAGGACTTGGCAAAAGGCATCTGATGAAGCCATCCTCTAACGTTCAGAATTGCGTCAATACATGGGTTGAGTTATTGATGGCTATCCACGAGCCACCAACACCCGAAACTCGGGAAGGTGAGGATTTTGTTCTACCTCACTAAGATAAAGTAAGTTCCAATTGATAACTTTGCTTCATGGTTAAGCAAATTCAGCTCATTATAAGAGCGCCTACGCACACATTCATGTATATAAATAAATATATGAAATGAAAAAATTACAAGAAACGATTGAATCTATCATTACTATACATAATTCGCCCCACCTCGAATGATTCAACAACCTACAACAACTAAGCTTTTTCCATACTACAACGGGTTGACTACATAGATTCTTTGTTTCCACACATCTATCATGTGTCATGTTAATAGTTAACTCACAATAACTAGATCATTCTTTACTGTTTTTTTTCAACACTTTTGTGGTTGTCCTCTATCTCTTTTAATACTTTTCAAATTTAGTTTTTCATATCTTCTTAAAGGTTCTTCTTTCTATATGTCTAAATAATCTTAAACGATATTCTCTCATTTTATCCTCTATTGGTGTCACTCCTAATTTAAATGATTCAACAACCTACAAAAAAAGATTAGATGTACCATTGGAGATCTTTACAAGTATATGGTCAGTGACTAACAAGCCAAGTTAGTCACACACTCTTTGTTTGTTTGGTTCCACCCATTTGGTCCTATCGGCCCCGCTGTCCACATATTATATAAGGTAAATGAAATGTATATCACTTCGATGGTCCTCTCTATCCTCTCCCACCAAACCCATTTTGAAAGCAAGGACTGTAGACTGTAGACTGTAGATTAACTCCATAGAGAAAAAGGAAAGGGGGTTCCGAAAAAGAGAGGGATGATGAGTGAGAGATGATGGGTCAGACACGCTGGAAGGCTTTATTTATGACTGTAGAAAAATAGAGAGAGAGAGAGAGGCTAACGGGGAAGAGGGAACGGTGAGCATGTCTCCCCAACGGTGGTAGCCTCCACGTCAGATTTCGTTTGGAAATTTCAGCTTGACACGCACACGACACGTAATCAAACCGTTCTTGACACGTGTATGCCCTGCCACCTCTCTAGGGAGGGTAGGCTACGGCCAAGTAAAGTCCACTGGCGCTACTAGGGTTAAGTGACCGAGGCTCTCTGACACAAAATAAACGGGATAGAGAGAAACCGATGATGGCATTTAAACTAAGAAGAAGCTTTACGTATACACCACAACGTCCCTTTAGATGCTGTTCGTCAACATCACTATTTACCTAAATGCGTTCAGCTACACCGTTCTATCGCAGAGAACGAATGGCATCCAAGGTGCGCACCATCCTCTACAGGGTCCTTGAGCCTCTGAGGGCGGGCGTTCCCGTCGGAAGGAAGGGAGAAAAGAGAGACGGGTTTGGTTCGTGGAGTGTGGGGCCCACAAGACGGAACAGGACAAGGCCCGAAGCAGGGAGAATTTAAATCTTATTACTGCAAGAGCCGGAACCCTCTTAATAGTAGAGAGAGAAAGGCAGTGGTTTTGTAAAACGTAGGCCTTCTGCGGACACGTTCTCGTCATCACGTTACTCTTCTTTTTCACATCGAAGAGAGAGAGAGAGAGCGTGGGCGTGTTAAAGTATGCAACTCTTAAAAAGAGAATGCGTGCACGCACAGAAAGGCACTCATACGTTATATACTGTATGAAGATAACACAGAGAGCAGTATATCTAAAACAAAGAGAGAGAGAGAGAGAGAGAGAGAGAGAGAGAGAGAGAATATATATGTGTGTTGAATGATATCAAAGAGAGAGAGGAGAGAGGAGAGGGCGTCAGTACGTGCATGTGTATGTGTGTGAGGGAGAAATCGAAAGGATGGTCCGATGGTGGAGTACGAGTCACGGTTGCAATATATGGACTCGGTTTCCGAGGCGAGATGGGGACGGCCCTTCCCAAGACAGCTGGCCGCCCACCACCAGCTAATGAATACCGCTACCAGCCCACTCTACCCCACGTCATTTTCTAGCCCAAATAATTAACTTCCTCTTTAACTCAAGTCTCATCACTTAACCAAACCCCAAGTTTATCTCTTACCACAATAACTCTGCATTCATTTAAGTCGTGCCTCTATCATCTTCACACTCATTATAAAATATATTGTATCATATATAATTATATAATCCGAAACATAGTTATATGATGATATCATATTCATAAAGATGAAGGCAATCCAAATCCACATTAAATATAAGATAGACCGAACGAGTTAATTGATGAAGAAGAGAAAGACAAGTGTAAGTGAATATCTTTATCATTCGTACCACATGCGTTCATCTCTCTTTTCTACTTTTTCCAAATACGTATTTTTATGTATTTACTTTTTGAGTGCAATAAGATATTAGGGAGATTTATGTTTTGCGCTTTTTTCTTTTGGAGAGAAATTTAGTTAGGCCATCACGTCAGGAACTCCGGTCTGGTTAGAGTCCCAACCATGGTTTGATGCGTTCTTCGAGGTCAGTAAAGCTTGTGGATAACAGTGGTGGAAAGCGACTGCCGTACAGACGGACACCGACAGGTCAAACAAGAGAGGGATAATTTGCAAAGAGACGTAAAAATGGCGGATTTGAGAAAACTGTCTTTTTAAATGTTTCAAATATATTGAAAAAGATAATATATATTATATGGCTTCCGCAGTGGTGAAAGATTTTTACTGTATTATTATTTGTGATTAAGTACAAAATGTATATGATTTAATTAAAATAGCGGCTTGTAATGTTTTAAAGGAGAGGTGGTGCATGCAGAAAATGATAGATACCTCAATTATGACAGTGGCGGTAGCTTTACTAATTTGTCCCAAAGGCCGAATGTTGGAAGCATGGGAAGCAGCCGAGAGTGGTAGCTAGAGAGAGAGAGAGAGTTGCATATCAGAAACCCGGGCAGTATGGCAGTGCGGGCGCAGTAGCAACAGCCATGGCTTTGAATGATCCTCCTTAGGTTTAGGTTCCGTGGTTTTGCAAGAGAGTCGGTCTTCTCTTTCTGGTCTGCACATTTTTGGTAACAAGAGAGAGAGAGAGAGTCTTATCAGTTTATTTCAATCGAGAAAAGCTTATTTTTTTCGTTAATGGAGGGTGTTCTTGAGATGGTAGATAAGGGAAACGGTGGTATTGATGATCAGAGAAGGCATAGAGCCGGTGAAGAAGGTGACGGTATCAGTCCGGCACCTCAAAAGCTGGCTCGCACCGACTTATTTCCCTTCAGGATGCCTCCTAATGGCCCCACCTTTTATAACAGCAGCAACAGTGAGTGCAGACCAAGCGATTTATATGATGGCCACGCTGGTTTGGTCGAAGCTGCACCAAGGTCCCTGCAGCCTTTTCCTGTTTCCTTCAGATCCCCAGGTGCGCTTATACCTCTTTGTTCTCCTCTTTTCCAGCACCTCTTAATCTCTGATCTCTTCAAACACGGAAATTTATTGATGACAAAAGATAGTTATTTTTATTTGTTATGTTTGTGCGTATAGGGATGGCGTCTCTGCGGTTTCCTTTTACTGCAACCCAGTGGCAGGAGCTAGAGCAGCAAGCCTTGATTTTCAAGCACATGATGGCTGCTGTTCCCGTCCCTCCTGACCTTCTTGCTCCCATTAGGGGAAGCCTTTCTAATGCTTCTCCTTTTGCTAATGTTCCTTCTAATACTACTAATCACTGTAATAATCTACTCTCATCTCCATTTGCTTCGGAAGAAATGGCGGTGCTCCAGAGATGCTGTTGTGGACCAGAAGTATTGTGAGCGGCACATGAACAGAGGACGCCATCGTTCAAGAAAGCCTGAAGGCATTCAACTCAGTGCCCTCTTCTTTGAAATAAACGGTGAATCTTTCTTTTGAAGTTCAAAAGTTTAGTTTGCTAAAAGATATTTTTGGTTTTAGCTACATGAACTGGATGAGAGGAGAAGCAAATGGCATGGTTTCAACAGGAAGAGAATCTACGGCCGCCTCTCATCAATGGGAACTTATGCAATCGAAGCTAGGTCAGATGCAAGAACACCAACATCTGAAATTGACTAGCAATGGCACTAACACCTCACTGCTGAATTACCGCGATCATATCGACTTGTTTCCAGAGCCAGACATTCGAAATAATACCATACAATCGGATCACCGGACTTCTATCTTTCTGGGCAACGGTCTTTCTGGACTTGAATCGGCCAACGAGCAGATGCAGCCGAGACGACTCATTGATGCTTGGTCAAGGGATGGAACCTGGCTTTCAACAACGACGACCGGTACCACTACCACCTCCACCAAGTCTTCTGGTGCAAATCTTACGCTCTCTCCTCTAAGTCTGTCCATGTCGGCTTCTGGTGGCAATGCCGCTGATGAAATTGATCCAATTGCAATTGGTTACGGGACCAGTGGTTCAGATATTGGCGGTGGATTGAAACATCCGCAACCACAAACTCCTAGTTGGATGTTCCCAGTTTCTTGGCAATCGTCATCTTCACCGGTCGGCGGACCGCTAGCGGAGGTATTGCAGTCAAGTAGCAGCGTTGCTGCTGCTCCCAGTTCTCCAAAGGGGTGCATTAGCAAAAGCTCCTCCGGTGGGCTTAATTTGATGTGTGACGGTTGGGGCGAAGGGAGCCCGCGCAATAGCCCCAGATTAGTGTCGTCGCCCACTGGCGTTTTGCAGAAAACTCTGGCTTCTCTCTCAGATAGCAGCAGTGGAAGCAGCCCTACGTTCGGAGCGAAGCCTGAAATGGCTCTTCAATGGCTTAACCAGCAACCAACAAAGTTGCCATCTTCCTGAGGATTTGCTTTTTGTGTCTTCGCTTATGGTTAAGTTTTGTTTGCTGTCGTTTCCTTAATCCTGCCGTTTTTGGTACATTGTTGGTTTTTTGCTAATCCAAACTAATCTGTTGGAACTTTTTCTCAAGTCTAGAATAGCTTGTGCCAGCAACCAACATAGCATTTTAAAATCGTTTCGTCTGACTCTTAAATTCCTTGAAATCTCCTTCTTTCTGGGATCACTCAAAAAAGAAACACTTGGGGCACGCGTATCGCAGCATTTATCTCCTTGACTTTCAGATCAATTAATTAATTGATTTACTGTTGCAAGAACCACCATCTTCGAATTCCCACATAAAGAACTTGATTTCGTATAATTGATGATTGTCCTTCATATCCGTCTGGTTGGCCGCTAGGCCCCCTTTTCCCGTGATCGCATCCTTTTAAGGGTTTCAGTTGGTTTTAATTAATCTTTTATTAAAGTTCGTGAGCTTCCAGTTAGGGAATTAAGTCGTCTTCTTCCGGTGGAAACTGATAATTGCTTCGTCTGAAACTGTATGAGGGGTCTCATCAGCACTGTCATAGAAACCAAATACATGACCATGTGCAAACCCCCTCACCTCCCACGCACACACACGCACACACACGCACAAGGCCTTGCCATCACATGTTTGTGTACCTTTTCTTTAATTGTAGAGGTCCCACGGTGCCCGTCTGTGTGCTGTTAATAGTTTTTCAACCCATTTTTTCTAGCGCCTTGTCTCTTGTTATGTGCTCTCAGCAGCCACTGGCCGGCCAATGCGTAATATGTGTGTGTGTTTTGAATTTTTGCGAACGTTAAACTTATACATAACCTGGCCATATTCAACATGACTATTTAAGATGTGTGGAGCTTTGCAATTGAAGATTATCAAAGGCAAAAGCATCAATATAATAAGGGAGTCTCGTCTGTGAGTAGTAAAGCTGGCAGTTCATCAATATAATAAGGGAGTGTCGTCTGTGAGTAGTAAAGCTGGCAGTCTCGGATGAACTGTTAAAACTTGAACTTCATATAATTAGTAAATCCGTGAGTTAGCTCAGTTCATATTGGTTTGCCCTGGGTGTTCTTACTTATATTCTTTCAACACAGTAGATCTTCATAGTTATGGTTTGGAGCAGAACTTCTGGTGCTGGTTGGTGCCATTGGCATCTTATTGCGTTAGATGCAATGAACGGTATGTCTGTCCTTAAAGTTAGTTCCTTCAGATTTCCATTCGTGCAGTCTGTGCCTGGATGGGGACGTGACTTGGATTCCTCGCAAGAAAATGGCGAACAACAAATGCTACTATTCAAAAAATTAACAGTGGGGGAATAGTAATTTCGGGCCACCGGTGACCGTGAAAGTTGACCCTGCAATCCGTCCTTCGTCATTTAAATTGCCTCTATTCTCTTAACTAAGTGTTTTGTTGTGAGAAGTGGTTTTCCGTTACGTGGAAAACTTTCTTTTCAATTTTCTTGAGAACAATTATGAAAGAAATATGGTGATGTTGTAAGTTGGTGGTGGCCGTTTTCGGCCCCAATAACACCAACAATGAAATGTTTCAAGGTTTGGATTTCATAAGTTGCTTTTTTTATAAAAGTTAATATAAATACGAAAATTGTTTTGCTTTTTATAAAAGGTGAGAAAATCTTGTTTGTTTTTTGTTTTTCATTTTAAATATTCAAACCCTCTACTTGTTGTCTCTACCAAATTATTAAAAATGACTTTTATAATTGGTGTTTCTGAACTGGCAAAGACTAAAAAGTTAAATTATTTAAATTTTCAATCGTAAAAAAAGATAATCTCATCAGTCATAAGTTTAGAGGGCTTTAATTATTTACTTAGGGAAACCGTTTTAGCCCTTACTTGAGTTGCAACAAATACAACAACAACTAAGCCTTTTCCCATACTAGACGGGGTTGGCTATATGGATTCTTTGTTTCCACATATCCTTATCGTGTGCCATGTTAGTTTTTACCTCACAATAAGCTATAGATCATTCTTTGTTTCCTCACAATAGCCTTTTCTTTTTACCCATTAAATTTAGTTTTTCATACCTTCTTACACGTTCTTCTTTTGATCTTCTTTCTATATGTCCAAACCATCTTAAATGATATTCTCTCATTTTATCCTTTATTGGTGTCACTCCTAATTTGTTTCTAATAACCTCATTATGTATACAGTCTTTTCTTGTATGACCACTCATCTATCTCAACATCTTCATTTCTGTTCCAAACATCTTTTGTACATAATGATGATTAACTGCCCAACACTCAAAACCATAAAACATGGCAGGCCTAATTGCTGCTCTATAATATTTACCTTTTAACTTTAATGGTATCTTCTTATCACAAAGAATACCTGATGCTCCTCTCCATTTTAACCAACCAACATTAATTATATGCATAACATCTCCATCAATTCTTCCATCACTCTGAAAAATTGACCCTAGGTATTTAAAACTTTCCTTTTGGGGGATGCAATGTGTGCCAATTTTAATTTCTATGTCCTCTGAGATAACCAAATGATCAAACTTACATTTCATATATTCTATCTTTGTTCTACTAAGTCGGAGGCCTTTACTTTCTAATGTTTCTCTCCATAGTTTCAATTTTCTATTAACTTTTTCCTTAGACTCCTCCACTAATACCATGTCATCTGCAAATAACATACACCAAGGTACTTCATCTTGAATATGTTTTGTTAACTCATCAATCACCATTATAAATAAGTATGGACTTAAAGTTGATCCTTGATGTAACCCAATATTAACTTCAAAGAAGTCCGTCATTCCTTCATGAGTCCTCACACATGTTTTTGCACCATCATACATGTCTCTTATAAGGTTAATGTATGTCAATGGGATACATCTTTTTCCAAAGTTCTCCAAAGAACCTCCCTCGATACTCTATCATAAGCTTTTTCAAGATCAATAAATATCATGTGAAGGTCTTTCTTTTTTCCTCTAAAATGTTCCATAAGACGTCTCAAAAGGTGAATCACTTCAACAGTAGATCTGCTTGGCATGAATCCAAATTGGTTCTTTGTTGTACTTGATACTTGTCTTAACCTACGTTTGATAATTCTTTCCCACAGTTTCATAGTATGGCTCATTAACTTGATAACTCGATAATTCGCACAATTTTGAATGTCTCCCTTGTTCTTATATATGGGTATAAGTGTACTTGCTCTCCATTCCTCGGGTATCTTTTGGTTTTTCCATATTTCATTAAATAGTCTTGTGAGCCAAGTGATTCCTATTTCTCCTAGTATTTTCCAAACTTCTATAGGAATATTATCTGATCCTACCGATTTACCACCCTTCATATGTTTAAGAACCTCTTTAACTTTATTCTTTTGAATACGTCGGTAGAAATTATGGTTTATATACTTTTCTGACTTGGCTAACTCTCCTAATCTAATACTAACATCTATATTTTCATTAAAAAGCTTATAAAAATAGTTTTTCTATTTATTTCTTATATCATCATTTGCTACTAGAATTTTTTCATCCTTGTCCTTGATGCATCTAACATAATTAAGATCTTTAATTTTCTAATCTCTAGCCCTAGCTATCCTAAAAATATCTCTTTCACCCTCTTTTGAGTTGAGTTTTTTATATAAATCCTCCCAAATTTTAGCTTTTGCTTCACTCACGACTTTTTTTCGCTTCCTTCTTTGCTTTCTTATAAGCCACTAAAGTTTTACTAGTTTTCTTAGCATAATGTAATTTGTAACATGCCTTCTTTGTCTTGATTTTATTTTACACTACTTCACTCCACGACCAAGCTTCTTTTTGTACCGGTACAACTCACTTAGATACACCTAACACATCTTTCGCCACTTTCCTAATATGTATAGCCATATTGTTTCACATATCACAGGGTATACCAACATAGTTCCAAACATCTCCTTGAAGGACTTTCTGTTTAAATATATCTTCTTTCTCGCTTTTGAGGTTCCACCATTTAGTCTGAATAGCTCGATGCACTCTTTTCTTCTTTGTCCATTTTTTTATTTGTAAATCCATAACTAAAAGTCGATGTTGGGTGGTTAAGCTTTCTCTTGGAATTACCTTGCAATCTTTACAACATGCTCTATCTTTTTCTTCTACAAATAAAGTAATCAATTTGTGTTTGTGATAAGCCACTCTTATAAGTAATTAAATGTTCATGTCATTTTTTAAAGATTGTATTGACTATAAAGATATCAAATGCCAATGCAAAATTTAAAATCTCTTCCTTTATCCGAGCTTGGGACCAGCAATGCAAGGGTGATCTCTTACATGAGTGGAGGTTTCCTAGTTGCAACAAATAAAGTAAAAAAATATATATAAGATATTTTTAAAGAATATATTATACCCAGAACTATCATGTTAACTTACATAGAAGATGACTTAATTAGGTATTTAAAGAATTTAAAACTACTAAAGAGTAATTTGACTCTTTGACTACCAAATATGATACTATAGCTAAACTTTATGTTCAATCACTCTTTTAAAAATATATGAAAGAAGTGGATAATGTAGTTCAACATGTTAACCAGATGTTGGTAAGGGTTAGAGATTTAACTGTAGCAAAATCAATCATTAATGAACCAATGTAAATATCCACTATTCTAAATAGTCTTCTCCCTTCTTTTAACATGACAACTACAATCCTTAGACTAATACTTGATTTTATCCTCTCTGAACTCCTATTGAAACTATTATTTGAGTAATAACATATGAACAAAAAGAAAAGAGAAAAATCGATAGTTGTTCAAGATGTTTTAGTGTCAAACTCTAGGAACACCCAAAATAAGAAAAAACTAAATAAAAGGTTTGGTAAGAATAACAAGAAGAGAGGTGAGTTTTTAAAAGAATCAAAGGAATACGCTTATCAGATAAAGTGTTTCAATTGCGATAAAATGCGACAATATAAATGAGACTACCACAACAAAAAGAACGGTGGAAACACCTAACGTCGTGACCCAATATAAAAGCATGACATAATCTACAACATTTTTTAAGATTTTTATGTAGACCATCATGTGATTGGATGGTGGATCAACTCTTAAGTGACTCAATACTTCTCAAAAAGCAAAGGAGTGATAGATCTACAGGAATACAAACCTAAGGAGTATCAAGTTTATATGAGAAATAGTACTTTTTCTAATGTTCATGGGGTTGGATCCTTTAGGATTTTTTATCCATACACACCATTTATACTTATTGATGTATTGATTGTGCTCACTATTAGGCACAATCTTGTGTTGGTCCATGCCTTGATAAAGAAAGGGTTTGACGTTGGTTTTTTCCTGACAAGGCTATTGTGGGGAAACATGGAAGGATATATTTTTTAGGGTTATTTTACGATAAGCATGGTTTTTTAAGTTAAATATAAATGAAAATGACAATTCTTCTTCTACTTATATTGATTGTGCCTATGTAGTTTATGTGAATGTATAACATAAACGCGTAGGGCATATAAGGTTGAATAAGTTGAGAAAATTAACTGACTTTAACTTATTGTCTATTTTTCTGAAAAACAATTTTAATAAGTGTGAAGCTTGTATACAAGGCAAAATGATCATAATTTTTTTTTTAAAGAAATAATTAGGGCAACAACCCTAATATAAATTATTTGCACCAATTTACGTGAACCCTTTATAATGAGATCTCATTATGGGATGGTCTATTTAATAACCTTTATCGATAATTATTCGACATATGCACACACACACACACACACATATATATATCTTAGCACATAAATCAGAAGCACGTCAAACATTTAAAAAATAAAAGCAAGAAGTTAAAAATTAATTAGGGTAGACAATCAAAGTATTAAGATATGATTGAGATGGTGAATACCCATTTATAGAATTCTTAGAATATTATAAAGATTTTTGTATTTCCAAACAAAATGGTGTAGTAGAGAGATATAACAAGATTTTATTGAATATGACTATGTCCATGTTAATTGATTATTCTCTTCCTAGGGTATCTTGGAGAGAATCAGTAATTACAATCGTGTATATATATTGAATAGAGTACCTTTTATATCAATCAATAAATTAAAAAAAGCTATGGATGAGTAAATTAAATCTATTAAGAAAACAAAGTCTAGGAACTGATAGATTTGTCAAAAGGAAGTCATAGGCTATAGATGAGTTCTAAAAAAAATATATAAAGTCGAGGGAACCCGATAAGTTTAAGGGAAGGTTGATTACAAAGGGTTTTTTGGAAAGCAAGGGATAGATTATGCTAAAACATATTTTCATATTGCGAAATGTGCATTCATTAGAATTATTGTGGCTATTTAAGCATATTATGATTTAGATTTACACTAACTAGATCTAAAGACTGCTTTTCTAAATGATGATTTAGATGAAATCATTTATATGGAACAACCAAAAAGATATGTTGTTAAAGACAAAGAAGATAAACTATATAGGTAAAAAAAATTACTATATGGTCTTAAACAGTCACCTTGTCAATGATATTTGATCTTTCAAAATACCATTTTAGAACTTGGGTTTATGGCTAACAAACTTGACCATTGTGTATATGATTAGAACAGTGGGAGTTAATTTATCATTCTAGCGTTATATGTAGATGACATATTGTTGATTGAAAATGATAATGAAATATTTGTCAAAACAAAGTAACGGTTTAACTCAAAGTTTGAAATGAAGGATATGAGAAGCATCCTATATCATGGGTATAAAGATTTCTCGTGACAAAGAATCTAAACTTTTATATTTGAATAAATAGAGAGATATTGATTATATACTCAAGAAATTTAGAATGGGTTATTGGAAGTATGCAATTATACTTGTTGCTAAAAGGGTCAAACTCACTAAGAGTGATTGCCCCGGTAAGGGAGAAAACAAACCTAACGCTCCTGTTGTATAAGTTGTGGGTAGCTTGATGTATGCGATGTTGTGTATAAGACATGATAACATCTTTGTTGTTAGTCTTGTGAGTAGATATCAAAGTGATCTTGGTTGGCAGCATTAGATAGTTGTGAAATAGACCTTAAGATATCTTAAATGAACAAAAGATTTAAAACTTTATTTTCGATACTCAAATGTTGATTTTGCTAGGAGCAAAGATGACAAGTCAACCTTCAATCAAATATTCTTATTTGGAAGTGGTTTATAAGAAAAAGAATTGTGTAGCGTGATCCTGGTTGATAGCATTAGATAGTTTTGAAAGGAATCTTAAGATATCTTGAAGGAACAAAAGATTTAAAACTTTATTTTCAAGTTGATGAAGTGAAAGTGGTAGGATACTCATATGTTGACTTTGTTGAGAGCAAAGATAACAAGTCAACCTCCAATCAAATATTCTTGTTTGAAAGTTATGTTGTTTCTTGGTCTTGTAAGAAACAATATTGTATAGTATTGCATAAAGAAAAAGTTGAGTATGTTGCTTGCAGTATGGCTGCAACAAGTATTTTTTTGATGAGTCATTTCATATGTGGTTTGAAGCTAGATATAGCCAACGAGCATGTTGTCATTTATTATGACAACAATGCAGTAATTACTCTTATTAAGAGTAGAGTTGATATCTCTAGAAGCAAACATATAATGGTTAAATGTCACTATGTTCATGATATGATTAAGAGGAATGAGATATCTATATCTTATATGTCAAATGATGATATGTTGGCTGACCCTATGACTAAAGGCATGTAAAAAGATCTTTTCACTAAACATGTTATACACATGGGTTTGAGATATGTCTAGAGTTTGAGTGTAGAATATACTTTATTGATTGTTATACAGGGAAAAATATATTGATTATGAAAAATTGTATAAGAGGTAAGAGTTATAATTTACTTCCAACTGAAAAATGATACAATTTGGAAAATTCTCCAAATAGTGGGAGGTAAAACCAGTGTATCATAAATTGACTCAAGTGGCAAAGTGAGAGATGTAAGTTGGTGGTGGTCACTTTCGGCCCCAATAACAACCATAAAATGCGGGAAGGACTCTTTTCTCAGATTTTATGAGTTGTTTTTTTTACAAATGATAAACATAAAAAAACTATTTTGTTTTTTATAAAAGGTACAAAAATCTCTTAAAGGTAAACTCGAAATGACTTTAACAGAAGCATAGGATGGAAAACATGGAAATAAGAAAAACCAAGTATAAATACAATATATATGTATAGAAAAATATACATTGATTGAACAACTATCTTCACTGTGAAAACCCTCTTTGGGTAACCATATGCCTATCGTATTCTTTCTCTTTTTTTTCTTCTAACCTCAACTACTATGATGATTTCTGTTGCAATTGCTTCTTGTTTAGCCAAGCATCTACGGGTTCGCCTTATTCACTACAATCACCAACATACGCTAATATAATCCCCTCCATAATACACAAGGTTCATGGAAACAAAGGTAGATAGAACAAAATTTCTCTCATGAACTGTACTATTATGAGGATATGTTTGAATGCATGGATAGTGAACCGACAGAGAGAGCACTGAAGTGCCATGCCAATCACCCCACATTTTTGCAAACCAATTGTAGATATGAAAATTTTACTCCAAAGCCTATATAGAGACCTGAAATAAATTTTCAACTTACTTCGTTTGCTCGAGCGTGCTAGCTAGTTTCACTTAAACTAGCAAAGTTATATTTCTAACTTCATGAAGCAATTGTGGAGAAGCATGACCTTTTCGTCTTAGGCCTTCTTGAACTAGCGCTCAAGAGTTAACCTAGACACTTTGGAGATTAATTTGAGCAGGATGTGTATTTCCAAAATTCACTTTAGAGCTAATTTGAATAAAAAAAAGCCGTGCACTTGGTCTAGGGAATGAAAACTTTTCAAGTTCTGAAAAACAGAAACTCATTCTGTTTTCAAAGCTTGTTTCCAAATTTTTTTGAATGGCCTAGAGATGTCCAAAATTCGTAAAACTTTTATAGTATGCAGAACAAAATTTGAAGATCCTAAGACTGTTTTTATGTATTGTGATTTTACAAAATTAAATCTGAGAAATACCTCTACTTTGGCGTTTCAGAATGTTCTGTTACAGAAATACAAAGCTTTAAAAAAACTTTTGTATTTTGGTTTAGAGAGATCCTATTTTTATGAATTTAGTCTTCTTGGAAAGCCCTGGATGTCCGCTTTCTAATGAATTCAACAGATTTTTCTCACAGCAGGTAAAGTTATGGGAAGATTACCCAACATCTGTTGTAGAAAACCCAGACTGGAAACTCTTGACTCTGAATTTGTCTGATATTCTTCAATTTTATTTATGATGCTACATGACCATAAAATTCTTGAAAATTTAATTATACGTGGGTTTGTGTGTGAAGATTCAGTGTTCCAAATATCAAATCATTCGGAGCATAAGTTCGGAAATGAAAAATACAATATTAGACATATGCGGGATGCTGAAAACAGAGTTTAAGTTTCTAAAGCATACGTGAATGCATTCATCTGAAATTAAACGCAAATCACAACTAATTCAAAGCAAATGACTGATGGAAAATGAATAAAAATATATTTGTAGCTTAATCATAGAGGAGATTAGGAGATATAAGAGGATATAACATATAGAGAGGTAAAGAAACCTAAAATCAAACAAGTAGAATGCGTAAATGTAAAAGGAATGAAACGAGCAGCATTTCTACTCTATTACAACATGGGGAGAGACTAATGCTCCATTAATACAATCCCTTTTGAATTGAATAAGAAGAAGAAGAGATTTAAATCAGTAAAGAGGAAGAATCAAACTTACAATTCCTCAAATGGACCACAACTCAAAAAAGGAAATGGTTCCCTTCTCCTCTTCTTCTCTCTCTCTCTCCTAGACTCTTTAAGCTCCTCCTTTAATGCTGGAAATCATCCCCAAGGCCTCTATTTATAGGTCAAAGGGGGGGGAAGCCTAGAGGCTTCCACGGGTTGGATTGGACCAAGCTCTTTGGCCCAATCTCTTGCTCCACTTCCTTGGTTGCCCCATGTGCTCACGTGGGCCTTGGGTTGGTCTCCTTTGTGTCATGTGGGTTAGCCAAGGTGTGTTGGGTCTAGGTGATTGGATTAGGCAAGGCCAAAGTTGTTCGACCAAGGTAGTTCGGTCAAGTCTAGTCAAGGTATGTTCTGTCAAGGCATGTTCAGTGAAGGTTATTTGGTAAGGCCAAGGTGGTTTAATCAAGATGTATTTGATGGGAGGATGAATTGGCCATGGTGGGTTCGGTTGGCCAGGTGCACTTGGGCATGGTCCGTAGGACTTGGTGGAAACCATTGGCTCGATGATGCGATCTTGGTTTTCTTGTATTGGCTGAATTGTGGCTCACCTTTATATGTCATGATCAACTCACCATTTGCTTGGTTCCATTTGAGCTTCAATTGACTTACATTTAAACTTAATATCAAACCTCCTTTGTCCCACTTTAGTCGTGATCTGGTTCATGCTCTTCTTGGCTATTCGGTTCAAACTTCAGGCTTTGAATGAGCTCTAACCTTTATTTGGATCTACCTTGCACGTTCGAGCCAAGTCCCCTTCTTCATAGAGCTTTGCCTAGATGAGTCCCATTAATCCGATCAAGGTATGTGAGCTTGGCTGTGGTAGCACTTCTTTGTTCGAGTCTGCATAGGCTCATTCCTTGTTGGATGTGAGCTCAACCTGACCATCGTCTTGATCTTTGCCGATTCTTCGGCGGGGATGATTCACCTTTATCCTTACTTGACTTGCTTTTAGCTTTTTCATATTTCAAAATGTGATTTCCTAACTTCAATTTTGAAAACATTTGATTTCGAAATCTTTGTTGTAAAGATTTTGTGAAATTTAAGTAAGGGAAAAACAAGCTTATTTTCAAAATTTTGAGAGCATGCTTTTAAAATTTTTAGGGTGTTTGCACCAATGTATTGGATTTTGCAGTTTGGTGTGAGGGAAATTGGTTCCAGCTAATAAAAAACGTACAGTATACCCTCTTGTGTCAGGTGATTCAAACACATCCTTAAGTTTACAACTGATGATGGTAGCGAAGGAATAGCAAGGGAATTATGTAAACATTCCGAATCAAGATTGCCAAATCGGTAGATGTTGGACAACATGAATTCGACTGACAAGACTTGCATCCCATTAATCATTAAAGAAAACTTAGCCTTTAGTTTGAGGTTATGTTTCTCATTATTCATGTGATTGATTTGATGCATCAATCTTTATTAATGTCTCACTCATTTTCCATTGCATCAGGTTAATTTTTAGATACCTTTATTGGCCTTAAGATTGGCGTATTTAATTAGTTTCCACAAAAATTTATGAAGGTGTATTGGCAACCGCTATTAGTCCTAATTTAGGATTGAAAGTATGTTCCACATACAAGGGACATAGCTTTTCCGGGAGATTGGGGCGAATCAATTGATATCCCAAAAGCGACACTTCGGCACTTTGAATTTATGATCCCTTTTAGTATCATGATTATGCAAATAAACCACTCAACGATTTATTAAATAGAAAACAAAACTTTCTTTTGGAGAATTTAGGTGGCAGTTAGCCTTATAATTCTAGCAGATACTTCTTAATTATATATCTTGTAATTAAACTTTCTGAAATGCAATCAAGAAGACTAGTATAATATTTAATGTATTAATTTCTTATAATATCATAAATAAGCTGCCAAAGTCATTCTTTGTGGTTTTCACCTTTCAGATTGGACATTGGATCGTTAATCCAAGCACCTTGATCTTCGTCATGTTGTTGCCATTTCTAGTGTGTGTGTGTGTGTGTGGATCACAGAGCTGGCTTCAAATCTGTATTACTAAAAGATTGTAATCTATGACAAATTAGGAAGGGGCAGTTTAATATTATATTGTAAGGAAGATCTTGATTGCATTTCAGCAAGTTTGATTGTAAGGCTAATTACCTCCAAAATTCTCCAGAAAAAAGATTAATTGTGTTAGGCCAGGCGTATCTCCGATGCCATTATCATGGGAATTATTTGTCTAATAGTAAGTCATTGTCAATATAATCAAGCTTATCCTAACTGCAAGCACCTTTAGTACTGCCCTTTACAAAAAATCACACTGTTATATACTTCCATCGACATAAAGAGTCATGTTAAACTAATAAAAGAGAATTATAGTGACAGTCAATTAGTTGCAATACCAAATTAATTTTAAGGACTAAATTAATAGTTGACGTTAATCAAATTTTCAAGAGACCATTCTAAAACCTAATTCCCAGCTGGTAATAGGCTGGCAAATGAGCCGAACGAACAGGCCAACACTTTTTGTTGCTTGGCCTGTTTTCCGAGCTAAGTACCAGCTATACAACCTAACTTGTTCACGAACAACTCACCGGCCTTTTACGAGCCGAGCTTAATCGAGTTGAGTTTGAGATTGCTTTAAACACCCAATATAAAAAGGTCCTTAAAGGACCCTTTGCATCGTGGAACTGTGCAAAACTCTCAAACTAGGAAGCCTGGAGACCCTGAGAATTTGGGATGCAGAGTTCCATGAAGCTGTAGTTCCGAATTCGTTTTGGCATTGGAATTACCAGTGCTTAGTTCTTAAAATAGCTTTTCCATGTCATCTATAGAAGGAGAACTTTCCTTAATGGCAGGGTTGAAGTGTTGCACATACTGAGGTGTGTCTCCTTTCTCCGAAAAAATGAAAATATAGGTCCCATGGAGCTAGCATTTTGTAGGTGCTTCATTCCCTGTTTGGGTTAAGGACGGAACTGGCATCTAAAGTGCCCGTTCTGCCCCATGGTTCCACAATGCAAAACGGGCCCTTAAGGCTTTATTCATGGTGTCAAGTTCCTGACACTGGAACTACTTGCCCAAAATCATGGTTTCTTGTTTGATTCACAAGTAGTATTGATGCTTGAATTTTCATGCGAGGTATGGCAGCTACAAGACAGAGGAGCTATTTAGGTTTTCATGTAAAGCCCTTGAGTCGAGATCATATGCCCACCTTGTTCTTTTTCTCCAACTTTTTACTCAAATTAGGCCTATAAAATCACAGTTCTACATCAACGATATGTATTTGATGCACACCAGAACTTTGAATTGCAAGCACCAAACATTATGGTCTAGTTTCCCTCGAACTTTGTAAGAAACACACCCTAATCTACCCAACTTACATTTGTAAAAAAGTTGAAAGGAAAATGACACTTTCTTTACCTTATATTCTTTAGTATGAATGCTGGCGGTATGGCTTACGTAATTTTTTTTAAAATGCGATATATAACTGGCTTTCAAGAGCAGCAAAGAGTACTGTTTTCATGTTTACCTCATCAAGTTTAGCAGATCAAACACTAGCGATCCATGGCCGAGCTGAACCCAACCGACCTACGAGTGGGTTGGTTCATTTACAGGCCCTAGTCGGCAAGAGGTTAAGGTAAGCTTTAACTTCTCAAGCGAAATATTTTGAGAAGTTATATGAATAGCTTCACTTGAATTTCATCTACTCAACTTTGCCTCATTTCAAAAGGATTTTTAGGTGCGCCACTGTTAATTGGGGAGTAGACTTCATCCCAGAGAGGCTCCCAAAGGAAGGTAGACTGCGGGTAGACAGAGAGGTTAAGGTAAGCTTCAGCATCGACAGCGATGTCAGACTTGTGCTGTGGTTCACATAATAAAGTGTTACAAACTGCTCCTTTCAATCTCAATCAAGTCACTCTGGGATGCGCTTTTCCTCTTGTGAAAAGACTTAAGGTTTGGTTGAGTACATGGCCTGCTGAACCCAGTTAGGAGCGGATGGTCAGTCAGATTTTCCTATAATATAACAGGCCAGATGCGGCTGGTCTTTCAAGTCATTCTATCACATCCATCATTGACACTCAAACTTAATTGGTGATCATTATTTCCGGCAAACATGCAGGCCAGTGCTGCAACTTAATGGAGATGCTGATGCCACTGTGCTTCTTTTTATACAGTAGAGACCAATAAGCTAAAGCAACAGTAGTATTTATATCATTCTTAGGCCAACTGCGAGACAACTCATTATCACCCATCAATCTTTTGATTCTTAAATGATAATCTGCACCACCGTTCCAACTAGATAGACATGTACTGCATCCTCACTGGCAGTTGCTTGTGGTCTCCATGGTGTAGCAGGGCACACCAATGGAGAACATGATTCAAGCATCTACCTCTCAATCCGCATCACCATTTTCTTTACTCGCAAAACCTCACCCTGTAAGTAGGCCTCGAACACAAATGAGAGCTGCCCATTGTTTGGCTCGGTTCAGCTTGTATCAGATCATCCGCGATCAATCTGTAACTGCTATCTCCCGCAGCCTGCAAAACGGAACGGCGAACGCTGTGGACTATAATACAAAGGCCAGAGTATCACAGATCAACTATCTTGTCCACCGTAGAAAATGATCTAGGTCGTCCCTGTAAATATACCAGATAATGACCTCTATCCTTCAACATTATATAGATTCCCACGTTTCTTTCAACATCCTGTCCTTGATTTTGGTTGCACTTGTCTTGAACCGGCTAGAAAATCTTTCTCGTCGGCAAGATCATTTGTCATGAGATTTTGATTTTTTTCGGTGCTTTAATGGCAGATAATCTGAACAAACTTCTCTTTTATATATTTCTGTGTGTGTGGAAGCTGAGATAGACAGATCCCTACCAGAATCGCGTCTCCAGCTCCTGACCTTCAGCTTGGAAGTTCTCATGTTATTGAAAGAGAAACTTTTCACTGCTCTTAGAACAGAGGAATACCGCGTAATATTCGAACATCATTAATTACCAAGGCTTGAATGATGACACCTAGAACGGCGTGATTTCTTCTTCTCTTTGAAGTCTAAAATAATTCATCACTGAGCATGAAACAGCGGGGCCCTAACCGAGCTCTGCATCGAGATAAATGAGGAACAATCATGCTTGCATGATTTATTTTCTTTATGAATGATATTCTCTTTCCTTAAAAGAAAAAGAGAGAAGAAAAGGGTGTATATTGAGAGGATTTTTTTGTTGTTAAACTAAGGTATGGTGGTTGATTGTTGGTCCGACACTGCATTAAGGCTTCAAAATATGTCCCAAGCAGAGGCCCACTCATTAGAACCATTGCTGAAGGATTAAAAGATTGACCAATGCATATCTAGGGTTAGTAATTGGATTTTCAGAGAGAAACTGATCGGAAACCTAATTCTTTTTCTCTTTTGGCCAGAGCCCAAAGTCAGGTGTACACCCCTGGTGTCGAACTTATGACCTTCAACCTTGTGTAGTTGAAGGTTTTACTGCTTGGAAGAACGGTACAAGGATCATCTATGCTAATATGATACAAGATTGGACACCTTTGTGACTAAAGTCCATGTAGCCGATCCACTTAATTTGAGGCATCGCCTGGCTGTGATATTCTTTTCTGTGCATATATCTGTTCTACTATGTTGCTGAACAGATGTGACCATGTAGCTGATCCATTTAAGATTGGACACCTTTGTGACTATGTTTTCTGTGCATATATCAACATTCATATATCGCAACGTTCAAAAGAAAAGTGTCATATACTGTAGGTATTCTAGCAACTTGTGAACAGCTTATTGCTGTAAATCTTTTCTATGAAACAAAATCTTGAAAGAAACCGAAACGATCCATTCCGATTATCTTCGTCGTTCAGAACGTAACTGATGGTGTGTTTTGATTCAGTTTTATGACTTGTATTGGTTCCAGCAAATTAAGAACTCATTACAGTGGTACCGTTCGAGTTTTACACTAGAACCAAATCCAACCTGACAGCGAGCACCCTTAGTACCACTCTATGGCATGAGCCTCTTGAAACATGTATCACATCAGGTATTGATAGACATCCTTTCATACTAAATTCCTTCAGTTGTTTAAATAATTCGTCTGGAATTTAGAGGCCATTACGTATAAATGGGTAAAGATTGAAATGATTGAATTCAATTGAATCATGCGTGTTAAAGATGGTCTAGGTTTGATGGAATTGAGGTGAACTTTGTTACGAGTTTTAGAAGGAATGATTGGATAAGCAATTTGAGAACTTGCTCGATCTTGAGACATACAGTAGTAGAACAGCAAGAGTTTTTTGAACATGGTGTTCAACTATAGCGCCACTAGACAAGCCAAACTAACCGAACTCGGGTCTGTTTATGGGTTGTATGCCAACTTAAGAATGAATTTATGTTCAGCTTGTTAGCTCGATCGATATGAGCTAAACATGAAGCAAAGATGAATCAAGTTAGACAAGTGAACGTGAGCTTCTCTTTAAAGTGATAAAATTGAGCATAGAATTCAATTTCTTGATTAAAAATTTAGTAAAAGTTATTTTTTCATAAAATAATCTTGTAAAAATTGACAGATCCAATCACTTAATTACGTTATACCCATGCAACTAGGTTGATAACATTGGTGCTCAGTACCGTATACGAGTAAGATGATAAATCGACTCTGGTTGGTCCATGAAACTGCCAAAATATAGAGAAGTCCTATTGAAATTTTTTAAGCGTAAAACATGATTAGATTTTCTTCAAGTACTTCCATTGAGCTCTAAGGATCAAATATTGGTATACACTCATGGGTTATTGTTAGGGTTGTAAAAATTGAAAGAGCTTGAAAGGTTGGATGTGTCAAAGCTTGTCTCATGAGCCAGACATCGACGAAATCGGGTTTGGTTTCACAAGAACAAGAGAGAGAGACCTGAACCCATATCTGCTAATATATGAACCACTTCATTTAAATTATGATCTATCACCAAATTGTATTTTATTAACGTCTATCTCCATGACGCATGCTGGTACCAATGAAATAGCTTTAGGAGCTAGATCATGATCCCCCAGATCACCTGATATAACTTTCTTGTTGTACGTTGTCATGAGCAAAAGAGCCGAAACTGAGTCTGTTTGGGACTGTCACGTTGACTGTTCATGTGTCTCTTGTGTTTGTCCGAGAAGGAGCTCATGTAAGGATCAAGCTATGGCAGAATCAACAACTTTGTTGGTACTGCTCTCGTGCTGCGTCCTTTTATTCCTGCGTTTTCAATTATAAAATCAAAGAACAAAATCATGACTAAAACTTGACACGAAAACTAAATTTAGAACCATGAGCTTCACACGTCCAACCTGCCTGCACAACCCATTCTTTATGCTTCTCTTACATATCAATGCACCCACAATAGCAAATAGTTCCTATGTATTCCATAATATAATATTTGAAACTCATATAATTTCAACTAAGATTGTATGCATACTGTATACAAATAAACTTTCAGTGAGTATTCGTACGTATGTGTATATTAACACTTGAGCAGTCATGAACTCGATCATGAAGTTAAGCAGTCATGATCTTCATCCATTTGAGTACAGGAAAAGCTGGAAAAGTTGAACGCTGGCGGACTTGATACTATATTGTTATTTTACAGTAGCTTTTGACAAGGAAGGTACCGTCCCATCACCTTCATCCTCAACAAGGAGCTGTGGTGTCGGCTTTCATTTGATACTTTCCTATATAGCAGAAAAGTGAGAATCAAGCTACCAAATATGCGTGCAATAACCTCAGCCTCGGTAAAGTCAAATAGCCACAACTCACTCTCTCTCTCTCTCTCTCTCTCCATGTGCATCCCATGGAGATTGTAATATAATACAGAGAAGGAGGATCCGATATTTTACATCAACAAGTTCCCCGAGATATTCCCCGCCTAAAATGGATTCTGAGTTGTAGTTCAAAAGCAAAGCCATACATCACATTAATGTCACAACGATCCGCGCCTCTTTGTCAAGAACGTCAAAATATGACCTTTAGTCATGATTCCTTCACCCAAAAGGCAAACAAAACGAGTAAATCGAGCCAGAAAGCAAACGCTTTAATGAAAGATCATCTCTCTTCGTTCTTTCATTGCAGACTACCATGTTTTCATAACGCTTCACACTTCTTAGCAGACAAGGAGCTCGAACTCCAAGCTCATTCTCATCATCGTCACGGAAAGAAGATGAATCCCAATCAAATACTTCCAACAGACACACACACACAGAGAGAGAGGGAGGGAGAGAACAGTAACGTAGCAAGCTCACACAAACATACAGATAATTATCTCAACCACCGCCGGACGTCACCGGCAGAAATAGGAGAAATTTCCCCAGCAATGACGCTCTCGGTGCACCACGAATAATTCGAGCTAGAGTAATGCGAGGCCAAGCGGGGTGGCACCTGTGGCATCCCCTTGAGGCTCGGACTTCGCAGCGTCTGCGGGTCGGGCGCGGGGTAGGAGAGGCGTTTCTTAGCAGAGCTCAGCCTCTCTCTCTCGGGCGTGTTCGGCCTCTGCCTAGGTGCACTCTGCGACCTCACCCTTGCCTTCGCTGACTCTGTCGCTGCCATATAATTAGGCATAGTCCCACCGCCTTCTTGTTGGTGGTCGTGCCGGCAGTACGACGCTGGCGTGTATGGCATGCAATGGCGATCCTCCTCGCGTGCCCTTGACAACCTTGGGCTCGCCGATCTCACCTGCAACGGCCGGACCTTCGCCGGAGAAGGTGTTGGTGGTGGGTGGAGAACAGATGAGTGCGGCGCCCTCTGCTGCATGGGAGAGAAATGGGTGACACTGCCACCCGACGGTGGCCTTCGGCTCCTCTGCCATGATTCAACCATGGAAGAGGTAGGATAGTGCCTGGCAGTGTCTACCTCTACAGTCTTGATATAGTCTCTACACTGATCGACCGATGCCCTGCTTCGGCTTTCCCATTGTCTCGTAGACATCCATCGGTCCAGCCAGGCTGTAGATGATGCGGCAGAAGCTCGCTCATCGTCTGTTTCTCCAACAGTTGATGGGTTTGAGCTCCTTGCCGATGATCTCCACAGCTAAAACAGAAGCAACAACCATAAAAAAAACCAGAGACATATTTAGCTTTAGTAGCAGCCGCCATGAGAGAAAGATGAGATAGACCCCCTTGTATGATCTATGCGTACCTGGTGAGAGAAAGCGTAAGCAAGTCCCTTCTCACGCTCGAGGGAGGCGTCCTTTCTGGTTAGGAGCTTCGCTTGGATCTCCTCTATCGTGTGAGGACGTTCGTCCCAATCGTCCATAAGGCATCTCTCTTCTCTTGACTGCCGTTCATTACCATAACCAAAACCACCATCTCAAACCATCAGAGAAAACAATAAAGAACACACAAACAAACAATTCCGGCAGAGATAGGCTTGCGGATCAACAGATTGGACCACCATGATGGTTTTCTCTTGAGGAATCAATACACACATAGTCGTGGTCATTTCTAAACCGCCAAAATGGGAACTCTACTCATTTACATAGGATATGTACTCTCTCCACCGTAGAGTCAGTCTGTATCCTAGAGTGTAGTGCAGTGCGTAAATGCAGCAAAGAAGAAGAAAAAGAAAGATGGGATGGAGATGTATCGATGGTGGTGAGGATCAGAAAATGATGACATACGATGGATTTTCTGTCGGTCGATGTTTCCTGGATGAAGTGCGAATCCCATGAACTGGTAATGGCGGACGTCGATTCTTGTGAGAACCTTAAACGCTGGTCACGAGCTCTCGTTTGCAGCCGCACCAGCGATTGCATGCACCGGAGCGTCACGTCCGCCTGCTTCCTCACGTTGTGCCCGCGAACCAACGCCTGCAGCTTCACCAGCCCCCTCAACGCCTTCAGCGCCCTCCTCGCCTACACCCATCAAAATCAAACCAACAAATAACAAAAGGTTCTCGATTTTTTAAGTTAACAATAACAAAGTGTCAAAATCTTAGTTTTGGGAATAGTTTTCGGTTGACTTTTGTTATTTAGTATGAAAGAATCAGGCGTGGTTGAGTACCAAGAATCCTCTAAACGAAGTCTGAATCTTGATGGCAGCTTGGTGCTCCCCAAGCAAGCTGGTAGTAGGTCTCGTGAGGCGAACGACATCGACAGCCGCCTGCGCCGAAGCTACGGCCGCCTCCCCAGCAGCAGCGGTGGCCACGGCCACCGCAATCGCGTGCCGCTGATCCGTGGTGACCACTACCGGAGCTTTGACTACCTCATGACTTGAAGATGGTGGCTTCCTAAACAACCATCTTCGCTTCTCTCTCTTCTGCATATCACAAACCAACAGCACATTCTCATTAAGCGATAGAAAAGGGACAAAGAGCAAGAGGAGGACTAAGCTTATGAGTGATATTACCTTCTCCTCATCCTCTTGGTCATTGTCATCTCTCCTTCTGCAACTCTTTTTCTCTCTATCCTTCGATGGAGACCTAAACGCCCTTCTCACAGCAGTCAACCATGAGCTGCCCGCCTTCCCCATTTCGCTAACACAGGGAAGAGTGGCTACATCTGCGCTTCATACTAAAGTCTGTGGTAATGATACCATTCCTCTCCGACGCTTTATAAAGAACAAGTCACTTTGAGAAACTAATGTTGGTCGTCGTAGGTCAGTGCAGAGAGTTCATAAATATAAACCCGTTTCCCTCCACAGAGACTGTCACATGAGAGAGAGAGAGAGAGTGAGACTCTCGAGAGGCTCGAAAGTTGGACTCTTCCTTCGGCCTTTTGTTTCAGCTTGCCATGGGAACATAAACGCAGGGCCCATCGAGTC